>JAULBM010004481.1:0-11900 GCA_032357055.1 Geukensia granosissima | reverse complement strand
GGTTGTCCTGACGTTGCGTCGTAACCCTCGGACGTCCTGTTCGTGGATAGTCGGAAACGTTGTTTTGCTGGTTGTATCGTCTCCACAATGACAGTATTGTTTTTCTGTGACAGCCATAGTGTCGGGCAACGTCTGCTTGGCTTCTGCCAGATTGCAGCATTCCAATTGCACGATTGCGTTCATCCTGGGAGAGCCGTGGATAATGTAGCGGAATAAAGATGATTTTTCTGTGTGTGTAAGATGTAAACAAACCTTCTGAAGGAAACTGAATCACCAAATGCATAAGGACGTGAAGTGAAGTCAGAAAAGGTGGAAATATGGAATACCCCGATGACACTTGTAAAAATCGTGCAAAACTTATTGAAGCGTTTCGAATAGGTAAACAGCATTTAAATGCAACAATCAAAGATATATTTCAATGAAATAATTGTAGAATAAAATTTTATCAATTTTATCAAATTTTATAGGATGCACAGTTTCTTTTTTCCATGAGTATATAATATCTATAAAATGATTCGGAAACAAGCATTACAATGCTTTTAAGATTCTGTCTCCTTCAGTTCTTTTCCTTCCGTTTTATCTTTTAGTTTGTTCCGAATTTGTCACGTCTATTTTGGAATTTGCACTTTTGATCTCTCACATGGGCATTCTAGACTGGGATTGCTAAATAGCTTTAAATCACAAAATTTACATGTAATCATTATTTTCTGTTTCATCAGAAATTGACTTTGTGCAAACTTTTTCGTTCATATAATTTTTCATGTACAAACTTGTTCGTTCATATAATTTTTCATACCAAAACAAAATTGACTTTACTTTTCATTTGCGAACTTACCGTTCATGTGTTGCAATATTAAAGCACCACCTCCATATGGAGTTTATTGTGAAAACATATGAAGTAATGACTTTTTCTTTCCAGGATAGCCCAGGTTGAGCAGCTTTTTTGTCAGCAGCAACTATCTTTCAACACAATCATGATAATATGCAAAGGCTTCTGTTTGGTTTTTTTTGGTAATGGTCTTGTCTGTCTCAATTAAAGATTTTCGTATGTCCCTTTCACAATGTAGAAATGAAAGTGTATAGGAAATTTTCAACTCTGCAATTTGCCATGATGTATAGTGACGATCCGTCACTTTGTTAATAATAAATCAGTCTTTGGTGAAAAACGTTTTATATTTATTTCTAGTATATAGACCAAATATGTTCCAAAAACACTTTACAATATTTATACAATAATATTGTGTTTTCTGTGTAATATGCCAAAATATGTCCCAACGTTTGCAAGCATTATGCACGACCTGGAGGGGAGTGCATTATGCCTGCTAACCTTGGGACATATTTTGGCATATTACACGGATTACACAATATTATTGTTATTATTACTCTGAACGTTGTTTTCATTGACAATCAAAGTGGGAAAACCCCACCCATTAATTATCACAAGATTTTTCAAAGACCGCCTTTTATAGGCATATTACATGGATAAGTGTTTATATGCATTTGCGTATTATATCTACACTATTAGTCCTTTGAAAAAAATATGTAAAAATAGTAGAATTGATATTCTAATGAAAGATTCTTACATGAAGAGTAAAAATAAATCTTAAAGATACTAAAAATACAGTAATATTCCGCACTAATAACGGTAAGATTTTCATATAGTTCCACAGATCAGAAGAAATTTTCAGTCCCGGCATGATTGCAACTCTGTTTTACATTTTTCCGATATTAAAATGTGCATTAAAAAATCTATCAATATCTTTGCAACAAGAGGGTGAAATCTTCAAAAATCAGTCGAATTTGAAAATGTATGGTCGCTTGATCGAGTCCTGTTTTTAAATGTAATTTTGTAATAAAAAATTCAACACAAATGACAAACCTATGACCACAATTCCTGACGGGACAGGCACATGATACATGTGGTGGTGTTTAACCAATTTGGTGGGTACCCAATCCAAACCCAACAAGTTGTCAAATGCAAAAAATTGAAAAAAAAACGATTGATTGATTGATTATTGGTTGCTTAACATCCAGTGGCAAATATCCCATGCATATTCAGGACGAGAAGTTCAACAATTATTAATATCGAAAAAGGGTGGGATGGGACACAACAGGGCAACGGTTTTTGGCTGCCACTTGAAAAAGGGAGTGATGAGTAGGGACATAAAATTCAGCCTTTTGTAGCGGCATTAACATTTTCTTTGTCAAAAACTATACAAAAGGGGTCTTTCACGTGAAAGGAGCGCGACACTCTCCAAACACGTCAGCGAATATGTTCCATGACCAGGCTTACCGTACTATAGCCTGGAATCCCCCAAACGAAAGGGCCTCCCCTATCCGCCACCTGGGGTTCGCGCTGGGTCAGCTCTGCGGGACGAGCCCTGGCGACCGCTCCGGTCCCCAGTACAAGTAAAGAAGCCTTCTCTGTAATTTCAGAGGTTACGAATTTAAATCGTCCGGAAATTTCTGTAAAATGATACATGGTGCTTAGAAGTATATAACGCAGACAATCGTCATTTGCAATGTATTCTGAACTGAACCAGAATAGTATTTGGAGGTCTTTTAAAAGTCAACACTAAATATTATTGATACATTTGTACATGTAGTTGATTTGTTTCTTAAACCTTTACTTAAGAAAAGAAATAGAAATAAAAGATCATATCTATTGTATTTGGTTGATTGATTATATTGCTGCTTAAATTCCAGCGGGCAATATTTCAGCCATATTCAGGACGGAAAAAAGTTAACAATTATCATCAATATGTGACTGTAAGCAGTGACCGTTGAGGCAGGGGATTTTAGACTGCCACTGGAAAAGTTACGGATTGGGTAGGATTGGAAATGACTGTCTACTGAGGGCGCATAATGAGGGGTCTTTCACGTGCTTCTTACGTGGCATGTTCTTCACTAAGGAGTCTTTAAGACTCTATACTGAATAATTGTGAATAAAAACAGCTCCACATCTAGAGGCTCTCTTTTAAGAGGACTTGTGCCACTAGGATAGAGATGCATACATGTAGGACCTATTTTTTTTTCGCCGGCATAACTATTGCGAATGGGTGGTCAAGTATTTATACATACCACTAGAACCTCTAGACGCCCCCTGCAGGCTAAAACCGAACGGCGTATTTCTATGACCAGGCCGCCTTCGAGTGAGTGGAAATTGTAATAGGAGAATGTACACTGGTCACTATTACAGAGATGTTTCTTGGTTTGGAAGCTTTCGGTTGCAATGTAATTTTAAGTTGGCCATTTACGGTTTTCATTTGGGTCAAATTCGTAGATAGGAACTATAGATGTCATTACGAAAAAATTCTATATGTTCATATCATTCATGTTCTTTTTTTTTTCTTGATATTCTTTTTAGAAAGCTAATTGTATTTGAAATACCAGATGAAAAAAATCGCTTCGTCAATATACCTTTGATAATCAGTCAGTCTTGCTGAAGCGATTTCTTTAAAATGCATCAATGCGAAACAATCCGATAAAAAGTACTAACATTTTCTTTAATCTCAGACGATTGTGTCGACAGAAGCCATTTGAATGAAAAGTTAACATGACTTGATAGATAAAGACAAAAAAGGCTAAGGTTCTCTTTATGTTGCTTAATTATATTATGATAACAATATGTTTCTAGTCCTATTTCGTTCGGAATATATTTGATGCATATATGAAGACAAAATCTGCTTCAGAAGTGTAGATATTACTGCTTTGATTCTATTCTTACAGTTAATTCTATACTCTTTGACTAAATATTTCACTATTTCTTTAGTTATAGTCGTATGTATTACATTTGTCGATTAATGAATGATTAAAATATGTTAAAAAGTATTCTTCTTCAATAAAGAACTGGGGCCATTTCTAATTATATTTTGTTTAATAATTGTTTAATCATGTATCATAGAAATTATATCTTGTTTGCAATTTCACACCAGGTATCAATTATTAATTGTTTAATTAGCTCAACGAAAAACAAATACTATGTTTTGAAGTCATACGTTGGTTAACCCCGTATAATTGACATCATAGTCATTCGATACAGCTTGCAAGATATCAATTCTGAGTGTAAAAGCCACTAGCCGGTTACGGCATATTAAACCATTCATGGTTTGTTTTTACTTTGCAATATCATATATCTTTCTTTCCTTTGCTGGGAATGTCGTTTTCGAAACAACAAAATGAAGGGTCAGCAGTTTCTTTACCTCTTTAAAACATCCGTCGCATTGTCCATCTTCGAATCGGGTTGAGTAATTTCAGAGTAAAGGGGATGGCTAAAAGGGAATACAGACTCTGGTTGATTGTTGGTTGCTTAACATCCAGTGGCAACTATTTCATGCATATTCAGGACGAGAACAAGTTCAAAAATTATTAATACCGAAAAGGGGTGACATGAGACAAAACAGGGCAACGATGATGGTTGCCACTGGAAAAAGGGAGTGATGGGTAGGGACTCGGGTGGAAAATGTGAACGTCTGTTGCAAGGCTGCTTAGCAGCCTTACATCCATCTTCATTTGTAAAACGGATATTCCAAACAAGCCAACAAGATTGTGGTGTTAATCGTAAAATATCTGCATAGATTACTATCATATGATCATTTAAGCTCTGTCTAGAAATTCACTGCATATGAAACACTGTGAGCTGCGAGACGCACACTCCATACGCCATGGATTGATAAATTGTTGTTTAACGTCCAGTGGCAAATATTTCATGCATATTCAGGACGAAAACAAGTTTAACAATAAATTAATATGTAGACTGTGAGCAAGGGACCGGTAAGGCAAGGACTTTTAGACTGCCACTGGAAAAATTGCGAGTTGGATAGGGGCGGAAAATTTAGCCTTATAACTGGCCGCCTACTGAACACTCAAAAAGAGCTGTTACAAGCGGTCTTTAGCATGCTTAAGACGTGGCATTTCCTAAACACAGGGCGTCTTTACGTCTCCCTCTTGACGAATTGTGAATTTATACATCCCCCACAATCAGGAACGCCCCTTTTAGAGGACTAGTGCCTCCAGGACGGAGATACCTGGTGCCTATTCTTTCCCCGGCACAACCTTCGAGAAGGGGAGTTCCAGTATTTATACATCCCGCTAACGGACGCACCTTTAGCAGGGGTTCTACCTGCAGGCGGAGAAACCGAACGACCTATTTCTGTACCCCGGCCGCCCTCGGGGGGGAATACGCCGTTGAAGCTGGAATATTATGAAGTAGACTCTTAGGAAATTGATGTCACCAAGTTTTATCATATAAATTCTATGAAGCCTTTCTCTTTTTTCTAATTCAAGATAATTATCAAGGAAAGAACCAGACAGGAATGTCTGTTGTGCGTTTATTAAAAACTTTATGTAAATTTCAAGGCAAAAACGGACATTTCATTGATTTAACATTTACTCTAACACATGGCAGCATGTAAGAATTTACTCCAACACCCTCTCGTGCAGAGTCCTGCCATATATTAAGTGCGCTTTACACGTATAATTTTTGCGCTCTACTCATGATAGACATTTTTATTGTAATGACAAATATTTATCAATTGTATTTTTTTAATTATCAATTTTTCAGCATTCAGTATGATTAAATAAATAAAACATAACATAGAGATTGTGAGAGAAGATTTAAATGATTTTAACCGCTGTTTCGCATTGTTTGAAAATGCATTTATTCCCGGAGGGCGGCCGGAATGTAGCAATAAGCCGTTCGGTTTCCTTGCTTGAAGGAGTGTCCGTTAGTATAAGCGAGATATACAAGTACAATAACTCACCTTCGCAAAGTTTGTTCTGATGAAAGAAAATGCTTTGTCGTCCTGGATGCACTAGTCCTCTTAAAAGTGCGTCCCTAGTTGTGGGAGATGTATAAATTTGCAATCCGTCCGTAGGGAGACGTTAGAGTCATGTTTAGAAAATGCAACGTTTTAAGCATGTAAAATCCCCAAGTAACTACTCATTTTGAGTTGTCAGTAGGCGGTTAGTTACAATGCCAAATTTTCCGCCCCTACCAATTGCGTACTTTATCAGTGCCAGTCTAAAAGTCCCTCTCTTTCTGGTCCTCTGCTCAGTCTACATATTTATTTATTGTTTAACTTGTTCTTGTCCTGAATATGGCTGAAATATTGCCCACTGGACGTTGAACAGCAATCGATCAATCAACAATGTACAAATGTGGTTCTCGGGATAACAATCTTCTCTCACAACCCCTCTTTTATGTGTTATTTATATAGTGCTGACTTTCTTTTTTCTAATATAGATCTTGAAGAATGTCTGTCTCGATTGAGTGACGAAATATATTGGCACGGAAAAATAAAAAATAGTGCCCATAGGATGCTGAAAATGACTTCATCCAAACTAAATAAGTGTGTTGTCAATAAGAATATTTAGTATTTGCTATTTGTTCTTCCAGCATCTATGTATTTGTATCGCCTTTCTCCGTTCTGTTTGAATAAGCAATTCTGAATTAATGCACACCAAACGAAATTTGCCATGACTTAAGTCAAAATATATCCAAAGTTCGGCTATGAAGTATGTCATGTTTTATATCGTTAGAATTTTAAATTTTGCCGCAACTCATCCTGCCTTTAAAATTTAAATTTTCCCTCGGCACAAAAAAATTTTCCATTACCCCTCTATGTCAAATTTTTGACATTGAAAAACATCTGTCTCAAAATGGCATGTTTTCATAGATAAATATCCCACTTTAGTGTAATAACTAGAATGAAATTAAACTTTATTCTTAAAATGTCATCTTTTATCTGTCATAAAACCCCAAAAAGTAAAAATTTTACCATGTCTTGTTACCCGAGAACATTGGTTGATTACACCCACAAAATGAAGCAAATTTAAAAAGTCAAAAAAATTAACATAAGACCCTATGGAAAAATTTTTTATTTCAAGTTAAAATTAATTTTGAACTACAGCTTCAGTTGCGGCAAAAAATTAGAATTCCAACGAAATACAATATGATATATTTCACTGTTGAACTTTTGGCGCAGGTTCACTTTTGTTGTGGCAAAATTTGGTTGGTGTACTATAGATCTTTTCTGGATTTAAAAAAGCATGTGGTGTTGTTGGATTGAATAGTCGAATGTTTGATCGTGTCTTTGGGGTTCTTAAGTATCCACATTTGGTTGTTTTTGCAAAAATATGTGAGCAGTTTGTCGAATTCTGTACACTTATTTTCTCTGTTTTTTTTTTCATTTGTTATTTGTCTTTCTGATCTACATGTATATTGACATTAATTGTTAACGTTTGTTTTACCGGCGTATTTTCATATTCACTCTCCCACAGACAGGGAGGGGATGAGTACGAACATTTGAACCCCGCTGTACTTTATGAGCTGCCCAAAAGGAGTAATCTATTGCCCGGTTATTGGCGCTGTTTTCAAGTTTTAATATCATTCCTTTAACATTGTTAACTACATGTACTTATAATTATAGAATATATCATTGTCACTTGTGAATACATGTAGTTTTAATTTTCGTAGTCATCAACATAGACAAGTACAAACTTCCAATTGAGACCCCTTAGTACATGAGACATCATAGCCTGAAAAGTGATTGGACTGTTCATCAAATTAAATGGCATTCGCTTCAATTGATGTATATATATATATCTGTCTGTATGACGAAAGCACTCTTATGTTTACTACTTTCTGACAGGGGTACTTGCCAAAAACCAGATTTTAAGTCCAAACTTGAAAAACATTGGGCTTGACATTCTCCTATTGCATCAAAAACACTTTCCATGTGTGAAAGGGGGAAGGACATGGGAAATGTGACCTTATTTAACATCCTGTAATCCACAGCGAAGCGAAATTGCCCATTTTTCTTTTTCAAAATGACCACTGAGGCTGCCCATTTAGATGTTGATGGTTCAATTATGTCCCCTTTAAGCATTTTTTCCTCCTGTCTGTCTTGCTCAATTTTACACTCAGGGGTTTGTCTATAGGGAGCCTGACTTACAGGACGTGTACTCGAAATAGTTTCAATGTGATTTTCGTATTGATCAGTACACCCTTACTCACTTACTTCAGTTGCAAATATAGACCTGTTAGCTTTAAAAATTAAGAAAGATTTCTCTTTTCATCTGAAGTCAAATCTGCATCTGGCAGATCAAATTGAATATTGATTTTGAATTATTTCCAAAAGATGTCACATCTATTAATGAGACTGTCCCATGTTGGTTCAAATCCCCATCAAAGGAATAAATTTCATCATTTGACATGCTTGTTACTTTGGCTACTTCGTTGTGAGCACTCAATTTAACATCAGTATTTGTGGGATTAAACACTCTAAGGACAACATTGCCATTTTTTACAGTCACTAAACATTTTGCCACTATTAAATTTTTTGAGCTGCACTACTTGAATTCAGTGGTTCCAAAAGTACAGTACTATTCTTAGGCTGTCTAGAAACTGATACTGCAATAATTGTTTCTGAGTGCTTTGGAATAGTAACTGTCTTTTTCGAACGTACCAAGCCAGAGTTGACGTCAATTGTGCCGATTATTTTGTTTGGCTGGTTCTTCAGTTCCAAAGTATTATCAACAACATTCATAACCGCTCGGTGTTTTGTCATAAAGACAACACCTAAATCAAAGAATGGTGTTACTGTTCTAGCACATGAACTGTCTGAGAAAATTGAGCTTTTCCTATCGTAATGGTAACATCAATTTTTCCCTACACTAATACATGATTGCCATCAGCAGTTACAACCTGTCGCATATTCCCAGGGGCTAATTTCATGTTGCCAAAAGAAGTTTTGTTTAGAAAGTTCTTGTTGACAACAGAAATATTTGTTCCTGTGTCTACGACCGCTTTAGTTTTTGTGTCAACTATATAAACTGGTGTGGTACATTTCTTAGAGTCAATAGTTGTGATCAGATTAACAAAGGCACTCAATTTGTCTTTGTGCCTACCCTCAGATTGTTGCCTAAAGGCAGGCCCGAGTCCCTATTGTACCTTGCCACATGCCTTATCTGCCAAGTACAAATCACACACATTCTGAAAATGCCCCCTTACCCTTACAATAATTGCATGTTTTTGGATAAGCCCGACACTGAGACCTTGATTGACAAGACTTACCACAACACTTGCACTTGTTTCTTTAACTCTTTCTCTCTGTTGCTGTTTCGGTCTTTGGAATCCCTTGATGTTGGTGGATACTGTTCTCTTTGCACTGGAGGTTCGCTTGTTCGTAATATAGCTGCTGAAAAATTGGCTGTTGAAACTGATGATAATGTCCAAAAGAATTATTATTTTTAGCATCTTGTGGTTTTAAATTATTAGAGCTTCGCGAAATCGCAGCAATAGATGTTTATTTTTCTGATAGTTTGTCGACAACCTTGTCCTCCAATGTTGCCACAGCTTTAAAAATAGATTGTTCAATATTAACTTCATTGTTTTTGCTAAAAATTTACTGTCATTTTCCGCTGTAATAGATTTTACCAGTAGGTCTTCCATGGATGTTGGATTTTGGGGTACAACAATTTGTTGAATTGCATGTTTCAGTCCTCTAAATGTTAACTTTATAAGAAAATCTTCAGCAACACTTTTTTTTTGTTGTAGCTTAATGACCTATGAATATATTGGTCTACTGATACATGTTCCTGTTGCTTAAGATTAGTCAGATCAATATCCTCCTGATGATATGACGGGAATCGTTTTTAAAAAAGCATCTTTTAAAGAAGATAAGAGCTTTTAACTGACACAACTAGCAGTTGGTACCAATGCTCTGAAATGTCATGAAAGTAAAACTGAATTGCCATGACTGCATCAGACTCAGATATGCGTTGCAATGAACAGTATGCAACAAATGTTGTCCACCACTGCAACGCATTCCCTTTGCCAGTAAATGGTTTTAAGGTAACCTGTACCTTAGGTGTAAACATCATCTGTTGCTGTACTTGTGGCTAGTTCTGTTGTTATTGGAGCAACTGCTACTGCTGCTGCTGTTGTTGCTCTTGGGTCTTCATTTTTTTGGCCTTCAACTGTCACAGGCAAGATCGCCTGAACCGCATTTTATGGTGTAGGCATGTTTTCTTCTTCCGGTTGATCTCCTTGGCTTCTTAACCAGTAAGAAACAGGCATCAACTGTTATTGAGAACTTTTGGATTCTCCGCCAGTTGACAGGTAGAAAATTTGGAATGTCTACCCGGTAGAGCACTTTTAAACTACAGTGTGCCTGCTGACTAATTTGTTCAGGACACCGAATGGCTAAACCTGACTTCGTGTTTTTGTCGGGCCTGAAAATAGTCAAATCCAAGGATCTTTTAAATAGGTCTTTATTTCGTGAAAGCGTATGGCAGAATGACGCTTTTTACGAAATAAAGTATATCCTTGGATTTGGCAATTTTCTGCAATTTAGCCAATCAAATTTCTTGAACTAAAATTTCACTTAGTAACCTGCTAGCAACATAATAAATCACGTGTTCATACATATTTTTCCATGGTAATTAACTCTCTTAAAGGTGTAAATATGACTCGGCTTGGGACAGGAGATTATGACATAACTAAACAAATGCCACAAAAAGTATTTCCTTTCATGTATACAAAAAAAAATTAATTAAAATAATTTAGTTCTCAATTACGCAATCAAAGAAAAGACAATCAAATGTTTTCAACAAATTGTTTTCACATGTCAGAACAAGGACCATAATTAAATATTAATATTAGCTTTTACCTTTTTTAACCTTAAATTATAAAATAAAGATATATAAAATAAAAAAATATATCTAATATCCATTTCATATAATAAATGAAAAAATATGAACTTTATAAATATTCTTTAAAATTTCTATTAAGATTAATTGAGCCCAATCTCCTATTTTTTTAACTTCATAAAATGACAAAGAAAAATACACTATGACAGTACACTTAAAGCATTCGATTATACATTCGACAGACTTTTGAAGACACATTGAGTATTTTTTATCATCCTAATTTTTATCGGATCCTTTTGCAATTAACAACATTTTGGAGATGTTTTGCCGACATACTTTGATGTCGCAAACTCCGAGGGCGGTCGGGGCTTAGAAATAGGCCGTTTGTTTTCTCCGCCTGCAGGTAGAACCTTGCTAAAGAAGCGTCCGTTAGATTGAGCGGGATGCATAAATACTCGAACTCCCTTGCGCAAACGTTGTGCCGGGGAAAGATTAGGCACTAGTTATCTCCGTCCTGGAGGCACTAGTCCTGTTTAAGAGGGTCACTGGTAGTGAGGGATGTATAAATATATTACGTTAAAGACGCCCCGTGTTAAGGAAATGCCACGTCCTAAGCAAATTAAAGACCCCTTGCAACAACTCATTTTGAGTGGTCAGTAGGCGGTCAGTTACAAGGCTAAATTTTCCGCCCCTTTCAAAACCCGCAATTTTTTTAGTGAAGTCTTCAAGTCCCTCCCTTACAGGTCCTTGCCCACCCTACATATTTATTTATTGTTTCACTTGTTTCCGTCCTGAATATGAAAGGAATATTTGCCACCGGACGTTAAACAACAGTCAATCAATTGATATCGCAAAGCAAACAGTCTTCATTTTCATCAAACCATATTGTTCAACAAGTGCTCATCAGCTGCTCTTTATGCAAACCACTTGCATTTATAAGAATACAGTGAAAAATATGATACTTTCGAGTCGTTTCCATAATTATAGAATAAATTATTTCATAATTTATCCACTTGCTAAGTGTAATAGTGTCTGCTATCATGCATGCAGATTTCCCTGTTTTTCCTACATCTTCTTATCAAAGAGTATGCTAAAAGATGGCAAATTTTGGTGTATCTGTAAGGTTGTACCACCTGAAAATACGGAAAGGCCTTGAAAAGTAACGCACTCAGTAGTGGTCCCTGCCGTCGAATTTGGCTTCCCATTTCGATTTGTTTGGATTTGAGTGCTTCTTTTGCTATATTTGA
>JAULBM010004470.1:0-11901 GCA_032357055.1 Geukensia granosissima | reverse complement strand
GCTGGGAGTTTTAGACAATATTTTAACATTAAACGGCAAAGTAATGTTATTGAAGAATTCATCATATTTTTGACGAGCTCAATAGTCATATCTTCAAATTTCTAGCAATGGCTATCAATGTAATATTTTCTTTATATCTTTTTTAAACCTTTGACAACCTACCAAAATCAGACAATTATTAAACACTGAATATATATGGCACGGCTTGGAAAAGCTAAATTTACGTAAACAAACGATTCTTGTAATCAGGGATTTATTAATAAAAAAAATTATTTTATTATTTTTTCGCTTTAAAAATACTGAAAAGCGTAAAAACGTATTAGATTTTAAGTAGGAGCAGCCACATAATTGTCAGCATAGAGTCTCCGATACAAGAATGTATTCATAATTACAACCAATGCATTTATTCATAGGAAAATATTAAATATGTAATATTAGATCTTTCTCAAATGTATGTCGCATTCAACATGTTCAAACCTAATTATTGTTACATATGAGATCACTTTGAATATACTACGTTCATAACTTTGCCTTTGCTGATGGCAATGTGTGGCGCGTGAATTGAAAGGGTTTGCAGTTTTATGGTTCTTCAAAACCAGACATTTGAAATTTTGGAGCAGTATGTCTCAATTTGCAATATAATGTGGAGGGTAGGTAAAGACCATGAAGACGGGATTCTTTAGCTTTTAGGTTTTGGTTTCAAAGCATCATTGCCTCAAGGTAGTTAACAGACAATTTGCAAAATAAGAAGAACTCATCGTTGCACAGAATTGTGTTTTAACTCAAGACCAACTCGGCGACTTCCTGTCTGAGAAATACTTTACAGCTAGGATAGCAACATTGTGCGCGATGCATGTGTACAGAACTGAGACTTCCACGGTACATATTCTGCAACTTTCATTAAATTATCGAAACTCGATGATGTTGAACGCATTATTTGGGTTTTTCACAAGCACTTTAGTTTTCTGCTATTGGAATGAGAATGGCACGAGTAAAGCGGGGGATAAATTTCCTTCGCATACCTCCTAGCAGACACTACTGCTCAGGTTTTTCCAAATTTATGAATATTGAATAACATGTAAAAACAAAAAGTATGAACTTGATAACGATGAAAAATCTAAACAACTAATGACACAAGTCGCGGTTACTTGGCCAAACCGATATTGTCATGAAAATGAATAAAGCTAGGTCTGTTTTAAAATCTGTAAATTGCTTGACATTAGGCAGTAAACATCCTTTTATAGTTAAGACCAAATAAGTGTAAATTTTTGTTTTCTTTGTATAAGAGTCATCACTCCTGAAGTTTTTCGGTCGCAATCATATTTCGGTTGACCGGTTTCACAAATGACAATGGATATCTAACTCACTATCATGAATACAAACCCGTTCCTATACCGGTTGTGACTAACATCGACTGTGACTATATACCGGCTTTGGCTACTAAGTAACACGACGGGGAGCAAGATATGCTTATAAAAATAGGAGATGTGGCAGGATGTACCTTTCCGGAGCATCTGAATTCACCCTGGTTTTTGTAGGGTTCGTGTTATTCTAGATTTCGCCTCCAGTGAAGTGTCATATGTTAAATGTTTGTCTTTCGTTTCATTTTGTTGGCCATGGTCTTGTCTGTCTACAGACTTAAAGATTTCTGTCTGCCCCTATAATATCTTCGAATTCCTTTTTTGTAAAGGAAAAGTAAATACAATTTCCAATTATTTTAGAATGATCTGCATGTTTAATCTAAATTAAGATAAATGGTTTGTGGACAAACAATGCGCATGTTTATGATTAAAAAGAAAGACACTAAGTAGTTGTCCCTGCCGTCGGATTTGTCCCCTCATTTCGATTTGGTTGAATTTGAGTGCTTCTTTTGCTATATTTGAATCTTTACTTCCAATGCTACTGATAAGATGTTCCTCTTTGAAATGTACATGTAACATACGAAAATTCTCTATATTTACTCAACATTGTTAGTTTTGTATTCTTAAATAAAAGATTTATTATAGCGACCCGAAAGAAGCTACAAAAAATACTAAGTTTCTTATGAATGCCACAAGGGGGTCATGGAATCGTCGTGCACTTTTGAAACCGACTGGGAATAACTTCCAATAATTGCATTTGCAAAAACACAATTCAATTAATTATTTAATGGAAAATATGAATTGATCTTGGGTTAATATGGAAATAATGCTTGTTCTGCAAAACCTCTACATAAACTCGCGTTGTAATCACTTTTTAATTTTGTTACATGTTTCAACTGTTTTCAAAAATAGTTAAATATTTTTGCAGCTTATTGTCAGTTTTACCATTAATTATTTCAATAACAACGTTTGACTTGTGTACCAGATCCCTATGAGAATATGAATGTAATAGACTTTTGTTGCTTGAATTTGAAAATCTATTTCCATGCAAAAGAAGATAAAGGGTAAAGCCAACTAATGTGTAGATATCATGCTATAATACAATAAAACGTTAATGTCAAAAAGTTATCTAAGATGGCATTTTCGATATTTCCGGGTTTATTATCCTAATGTCTTTCATTTTAAAAAGATATGTTCTTTCTGCGTTATGGTTGGTTTTAATTTTGAAACTGTTTTGTATGTTTTAGGAATATTTTATACACTATTCAATGTTAGGTGGTATTTACTGAAAAGGGTTGAATATGATAGCGCTTATTTGTATGTGTATAATGAAATCAAGAATTAAGCATGAAGTTTTTCGGTCGTCATCACGATTTGGTTGACGGGTATGAAATATATACTTCACAAACTATCACTTCCGTCCCTATACCGTTTGTGACTAACATCAATTGTGACTATACACCGGCTTTTTCTTCTGAGTAACACGACGGGTAGCGTTGGTTGAGCAGGAGTTGGTTACCTTATCGGAGCACCTTCACCTTAACTCACACTAGTTTTATAGGGTTAGTGTTATTCCAGCTTTAGTCTTCAGTGTAGTGTTGTGTGTTTTATGTTTGTCATTCCTTTTTTTGTTGGCCGTGGTCTTGTTTGTCTTCCAACTTTAACGATTTCTGTCTGCCCCTTTGGTATCATCGAATTCAATTTATTTTCACTTTTTTACATAATATGAAATAAAATGGGAAATTGAATTGTATATTAATATATTTGTTATATTTTACGTTAACAGTTGGTTTAAGTCGTACGGCTTGTCACAAAGAATGAACTTCCAATACTGATAAAGTCCTTGTGCAGAACTTTATATTTTAGTGTTCGATATCTGCCTGACATTTTTTCTCAAAGTAATTTTCTGATCTGAAATGTTTTTTGTTATTTTGCTTAATTTGCTTATTTCTAACACGAATTGTGATTCCACCCTATTTGCCACCTCTAGATTCAACAATCTCCTCAGTTTCTAACGGAAATTGCGTATGGCCTCATATATAGACGATTGCACAAAATCTTGTATTTTTATATGACACAGGAAAGATTAACATCAATGAAAATCCAACCATATTTTGAAAAAAATATTATTATTATTATTATTATTATTATTATTATCTGTAAAAGCTCTTTATACCGACACTGCCTCTGACGAGTAGTCATTTAACGCCCAAGGAACACCTTGTCATCTCTGAATTTTTTATTAAATGCTTGTATTCTTTCCAAGTTACTTGTGAAAAGACTACTTTTTTCAAATTTTATCCCTGTCACCAGTATGTGTATGTTCATATTAAAAACGAAGTATTGGAATTTGTACTTTTATTTAGTCTGAAAATGCAAAATACATTATTATTATTAAGCGAGCGGGGCGAGCTCTTTGTGGTAGAAATGTGGTAGTAATGAATGATTAGTTTACACTTTGATGTAGCAGATGAACTATGATGTCTATCTACGCATACAATCGGATCGGAGATTAGCGCTAATATATATTAGATCGCTTATGAGTAATTTATTAAAAATGCCCAATATCAATATTCTCTAAATATTAAAATTAATCCTAATATATACCCAGTTATTTGTTAAAAATGCTGAACTTAAAAATCGTTTTTAAATCGGGACTTTTAATGATTTTTAATTTTGAGGTTTTCGAGAAAACAGGCAATATGACAAATCATTACGGTAACAGGAATATATGTGCGATAATTTTATTACGCAGATATACAAGTACATTCATATCAATATACATAAAATTTTACTCCCATGAAACGGAGGAAATCCTTCGTGATGTGACTTTGAGAAAACCACCGTTATGTAAAAAATACCAAACTGGTGTCATCACTATGTCAACTTTTGTACTCTATAAATCTGTTACTGTAAACAGTGTTTATATGTAAATAATGTATTTTATTTAAAAGATTAAATTTTTAATGTATAATGTAAGTTTGCGCGGCGTACATTCCATATCTTTTCTAATGAATCTCTTGCTTAAGCAAGATACATTTTCCTTGGTACAGGACTTTTAGAAAATTCTTCCACCAAATCCTCGGGAAATGCGACGTTTTTAAAACCCGTTGGCGACATAGTACTCCTTTTATTCGGTCCAATATTTCTATTTTAAGCACACTGATTGACAGTTTTATAATAACATGTGCATGTACATCGATACTGCGCTTTTATAACTACCAAATTTACCACACGATTATCTCTCGCTTTCTCAACACAGAGGCTAGATGAATACCGGAATGACCATTTTTGTCCTTGAATTTTCCATGACCCTTACCTAATTTGGTCCGCTAAGGCGAACAGAGTTCAGAAATAGGCCGTTCGTTTTCTTCGCCTTTCGGTAAAACGCCTGCTTAAGGGGCCTTTGCTTGTTGGGCTGGAAGTATAAATATTCGACCAACCCGAAAGAAGCCGGGGAAAGGAAATAGGCTACTCCGCCAGAGGTAGAACTCCTCCTAAAGCGGCGTCCTTTGGTTGGGCAGGATGTATAAATTCTCAACCAACGTCATTCGGCGATGACGTAAAACAGTCGGTCTTAAGTTGGGAGAATGCTACGCTTTGAGTGCGTTTAAGACCCCTTTGTTACAGATCGTAATGAGTGGCAGTTGGTGGTCAGTTGCTTCAATTGGCTAGAAACTTTCTCCGACACACAGCCTACCCCATTCATGATTTATTGTTTAATACTTTACTCTCGTCCTGAATATGAATGAAATATTTGCCCCTGGATAATATGTAACAATGAATCAATTAACCGACCTAATTTTACCGTTATTGATATATATGGGATCCAAAAAACGGCCACATCCTAACTTTTGAAAACAATTTTATTTCATTTTCAATATGATGTTTTTTTCAAATTAATGAATCCTTTTTAAAACTGCCAAAATGTTTATTCTAGCATATTTGTAGCATTGCTGGATTTCTGTATAAAAGGGGTCGCAGGGTTGAAGAAGTGGTTTTCCAGGAAATAATAATTTTTTCCACTCGATTTTTCTCCATGAGAGCTTAAGTAGAATGTCGATGGATTTTCTCGATCAAGCTAAAAGGGGTCAAAATATGAGGGAGTTTATTTTGTACAAAATTGGAAAATTAATTATCCATCTGCTTTTGATGGGTTTTTGCAAAATAATTACCCATGAACAATGCAATGAAAGTAACAAAAGTTTTAAGAATAATAAAAGAAAAAAATGATCATTGATCAGTCATATTACTGGACCAAATCAAATATAATTCGACAGTTTGTGACGCCATGAACGCCGATATATATGCCAATATGAAGTTAACAAATTTGGAATTTTAATTGCAAATTGCAGTGTTGGAAAGATGTAAATTGGATCCCTTCAGCATGCATTGCAGTACCCAAAAATAAATAAGAGCACACAAATCAAGCATAGAAAAGCTTTTTACGACTTCCACACAGCTCAAGAAAAAACTTTAATAATATTTAAAGACCTAATATGGAATATATGCCAGAAAAATACGATCCGAATGTTACACATATCATAAGCCAAATTTATCTTCGTGTGAAGCGCATTACTGGTTGAAAGTTCATCAGACATTTTTCATGCCACAAAAAACAAAAACCGAAATGAAAAACAAACTATTTATATTTGTTTATTTTTTTTCTATTTTTAAACCGAATGTTATTATTCTTTCTAAATGTGTAAGGCACAAAAATTTCATTATTCCAATAGTTTTGTTTGACCACAGTATGTAACTAAAAGTATTAAAATACGAGCTTCAGCAAAGGAACTTGCAGTATCCAACAAGCTACAGCTTTTACGTATGTGTGATTTTTGTGCTGGTTGACTGTTTGATATCAATTTTTTGTTATCTCTTATGATTCATATGAAAACGTAAATTTTCCACTTTAATTTTTAGAAAATGTTGTATTTACGACCGATAAATGCTCCCAAACCTATAAATTAACATTTACATTAAGTCTGTTTTATTTCGTGTAGCACGAATTGTTAATAAACTCTTCCTTCATCCAGATCAATACATAAAATTCTTGTGAATATTAAAAAACAAAAGGTTGTTCTTATCAGACGACTTTATGTAGGAATCTTAAAAGTCAGATGTGTTATCTTTTATATTTTCATTAACATTAATAATGTATTGAAAGATAAGTTCAGTATTATTTTACGTTGGGGACATTATAAAAAAATCTAAATCATGTGACAAAGAACATTGCTAAACTTCACTATTTTTCCCTATAAATTTAGTCTTTTTACATCATTTTATCATGTTTAAATTGAGATCAACAACAAATCCTAAAAATTGATCATGTTTCATAGCAGATAGCAGGAACAAAGTAAAATATTGAACCCGAAATGGATTCCGATACTTACAATTACAACTGTTTATTGATTTATAAATAAATACGATTGACTTAAGATTCCTTTTTATGATTCATGTTTGAAATTCCGGCAAAACACTGTGGGATAGAAGATGAAATACGACAGATAAATTGGATATTACCATAGGATGAAAGGTTATGAAAAAACACTACAATGCAAAAAACAGAGAAACAGAAAGACCGCCGTCTACAACATTTGCGAGTAATTATTGTTATTACAAGTAATAAGATATTCAAATAAAGTTAAAGGAAGTTCGGGTGTCTAAATAAAAATAAAGAATTTTTTTAAAACTTGGTCAAAAGATAAGCTATATTGTGCTGTTAAAAAAATACAATCAAATGTCAATGTCACCGAGCTTGGTTTTAAGCAACGCCTTGTGTGAAATTCGCCATTGTCTGTTGATCATTTAGGGAAAAACTATATTTTTCTCGATATTGAGAACATAAAAAAATAGAATTTTAAAAATAAAATGGGAAAAGGTAGCTTTTATTTTATATCATCGGAAAATAAAAAGAAAAAATAGGATCACCGATCTCGTTTTATCGCTATAATAATAAATCTTTAATTCTATAGTGCAATCCTTTATAAGATGAAGTCTTTGGAGTTACCTCCACTGTTAACCAATAATTCCATTAATATTGAAAAGGTCTTTTTCCTCCGCAATTGCGTAAAAATGAAAATGTTATTAGATAAAGAATTACAGTATGTCTTTTTTTTAAATTAATATTTGCAATTATAAAAATATCAATACCGCAAGTTTGCGATCCAAGATAGCGGAAGACACCCGAACCTCCTTAAATTCTTGTTCTTAAGATTAGAAGATATGTATCGCTCAAGTGGTGAAAACATTTTGATAAGCCATGCCTTTTATCTGATTCATATTATTTAGCAAACTTGCCGTTTGTATAAAAGGTCTTTCAAAGTTTAGCATCTCTACATTGAAAATATCATTACTATAGATTATGTAACGTGTTCATGGTTATTTATTGTAAACATCCAGCCGTTTTTCTCAAGGTATGTATTTATGGTTCATGAAAAGGCAGCCACCATTTTCCCGTTGTATTTTTCAGGGTTTTCTCCACTCAGGGTGCGCTCCACTAAATTCATGTGCAATACATCCACTACCCGAGTTGCCCTTTTATTGAAAAAATTGCTTACTTATTTGTGTTGTTGTTAAACAGACAATCATGTCAAAGTATACATCCAAACCAGATACCTACCTACCAATATCCACCAAAAACTGATAAATGATCGATTTATTTGAATGCCATCCAAATTAGTCGTGTAACTGGTACGCTTTTCAGGGAATGGTGTTCTCAAAGGTTCGGGTAGTAATTTTATATCTTAACACTGGGGATTCGATATTCAAAGAAAACAAAATAATTTATTTAAACATAAGTTAAGTTATAATAATAATTAATGGTATACTGAATTCCATGTGAAGAAATTGAATAACGATTTCTTTTAAGTTTTTTGTTTTAAAACCAGGAAATCACGGAGAGAAAACAGGGATGTTAAAGACTCATCTAGTTAATATTCAAATGGGATGGATGGGCGAGAAAAGTAATAATAATGAGAAAACAGATCAATAATAAATAAGCTGTTCCTACGATTATTTGATACCTATCGACGATATCTAATCTTGTGTTTCAAAATACAAAATAAGCCATGTTTAAATTTCGAAAAAAAAACAAAAATAAATTGACGGATATAATCATTATTATTCTAACATGTCGGACTTGAGCGTTGATAGAAAAGTGAAAATAAATACCAATTCATTGAATCATGCTGTTAGCAGGCTTTGAGGTGTTAAAATTTTCAAATCTTTTATTTCTAACCTTTTATAAATTATATTTTATATTTTGTGTGAACATTGGGCTTTGGAAATCGAAGAAAACAAAATAATTTGTTGAAACATAAACTTAGTAATGATGCACTGAATTCCTTGTAAAGAAATTGAATAAGATTTCTTCGAAGTCTTTTGTTTAAAGACCAGGAAATCACGGTGAGAATTCAGGGTTGTTAAAGATTCATCTAATTAATATTCAAATGGGATGGATGGGCAAGAAAAGTAATAATAATGAGTAAACAGATCAATAATAAGTAAGCTGTTCCTACGTTTGAAGTATCCTTAATATACGACTGTTTGATACCTTTCGGCGATATCTAATCTGGTGCTTTAAAATACAAAATTACCGATGTTTAAATCTAGGAAAAAAGACATAACGAAATTTGACGGATATAGTTATTATTATTCTAACATGTCGCACTTGCGCGTTGATAGAAAAGTGAAGATGAATAACAATTTATTGCGTCATGCTGTTCGCAAGCCCTAGAGGTGTGAAAATTTTCAAATATGTTATTTCTAATCTTCTATAAATTATATTTTATATTTTATGTGTACATTAGGGCCTGGTTATAGAAGATAAAAATTTGAATTGTAAAAACATAAACTAAGTTATAATAACAATTAATGATATATTGAATTCACCGAAGAACGATTTCTGTAAAGTCTTTTGTTTTGAAAGCAAGAAATCACGGAGAGAAAAAGGGTTTTAAAGACATGTCTAATTATTAATTAAAATGGGATTGATAGGCGAAAAAAGTAATAATAATATAATAAGCAATAAACAGAGCAACCATAAATTAGCTGCCCTATTTGAAGTATCCTAAAATGTCATACTTTCGATTAAATATATATTTTTTTCATTTTATTTTTTTTAAATACGACCGTTTGAAACCTGTCGATGATATTCAGTCTATTTTAGAAATAAAAAAAATAAAACAAAAAGAAATTGGACGGGAAAAATTATTATTATTTTAACATGTCGCACTTACGCGTAGATGAAAGAGTGAAGAAAATACCAATTCATTGAAAAATGCTGTTCGTGGGCTTTGACGTGTGAAAATTTTCCGAGATTTAATTATTCAACCTACCAAAAAAAATTTTACGATAGGTGAAAATAACACATTATTTTTATATTAACTATGAATATTAAAAAAAAACACAACCACATATCCAGAACGTTTTTTAAAAATTCCCTCCAGAATACCAATCATTCTCCTGTTTAATAAAGAAAATTGTGAAGTTCAATACTCTGTTCTTTTTTGTTTTAGTTTGTTGTGGGTTTGTCTTTTCTCTCTGGGCTATGCACTTTTGATTTTTCGATTGGATATTCTACACTCTACTGCATTATAAATCTGTGTTGACGGCATTCCAAGATCTTACAAATATTTCAACATATCATAAATATGTTTATACTTCAACGATAAGCGCCGTTATTGGTTTGATTCTTTTTGCAGACTTTTCCATTTTTATATCGTGACACAGAGGATAAAATTAGAAAAAAATCATTTTAAAACAAACTTAATAGCTTAGGAAATAATGCCTTGTAAAATTAAAAACTGTCATATATTTTTCAATAACGAATGTTACAAAATATTATCAAGAAAATTCAAACACAAATACCAAGGATATCAAGACAAACAGAAATGCAAAACAGCAAACACAGACAAAATAATGATTTTGTTGTACATGTTGTGAGCAATATATTGCAAGGCAAACATGTAAACAATTACTTTTTCGCTCCTTGCACGTAAAAGACCACTTTTGTAGTTTTCGAAATAGAAGGCTAATGCCGATACAAACGGCTAAATTTTCTGTCCCTATCCATCACTCCCATTTTCCAGTGACAGTCAAAAACCGTTGTCCTTTTGTGTCCCATCACACCTCTTATTCGATATTGATAATTGTTGAACTTGTTCTGGATTTGAATATGCATGAAATATTTGAAACTGGACTTGAAGCAACCAACAATCAATCAAGTACGTTTGTGTATTGTCAATCCAAATTCTTTAAACAGTTGAAACCAATTTCACATGGCCGTTTTATCAGTATGTTCAAATATATGTCCAATAATCAATGATAACTTTGTTTTTTTAACCACAATCGGAGGGTTATAGACATATCGGATTGACTGCAAGCAGGTATAATTCCTCATAAAACAGGAATACGTTTGTTGGGCAGGATTCAAAATATATTTTACCAGGTTTCCTATGAAAGTACTAAACAGTTTGGCTTCACCGGCATGGCTTGACTATTTTGTACAAATAAGCGATTGTGATAAAGCCGGATTTACATAATAATGAAAATCATTAAACGCGGACTCATAAGTATAGATCTCATGTAGACAAATATCCAGCTGGATCTGAAAGTTGAATAATAACCTTTTTAACAACTCTTTAAAAGTAAAATTGCTAACTTGTCTGTCCGAAGAAATTTTAAAGTTTAAGTGTCCTGTGGTATTCAATCTTCATCGACCAAAGCGACTAGCTCTGTCTTTATAATTATAGTTTTCTGTACTCGTACTTCGTACATTAAACAAACTGAAGATCTGATATCCTTGACAAAAGTCTTCCGGTATGGTTTTTGTCAGGATAGGCTGTAATTATTACATTATTGACCGGAAACAGTTTCAAAGCCAAACTGGTTTGCAAAATATAAAATTACCAATTTGAATAAATATGGAAATTTTTGGGTATGCTACATGTTAATTTCAAGGAGTATTAGAACCGAAAGATAGGAAGTTGATAAAAAAATAGCGATAATTTTCCTATCAGACAAGGCTATGAAATCTGACAGCTTGGGAGGTGAATACCCTCCGGGACTTCTAGTCCATTAGGAGATGCATTGACCAAGACGTTTGAAAAACAAGTAACCAATCTTAACCAAAATCGTGGATTTGATAAGCTATATGCACATTTATAGGGGTAACCCCCAAACAGTAGCATGAGAACCATAAACATAGAAAGTATAAGTTCCAAAAGTTACAAATGAAGTACCCAGGTCTATAGACATTGGTATACCTGTATGTTTCAGTGTTTAACACTGTTTTTAGACTTTAACAAATGGAGAAAATTTCTATTAAACATTACATGTATATAATAAATCTCATGTTAGACAAGTCTGAAAACTGGACTTTCAAATATTCTCGTAGAGACATTTTCTCTACCACAAAGAGCATCATCACATTGCTTCAGAATTAACAAATTCAGAATATTTCTAAAAAAAGGAATTCGAAGATACCAAAGGGGCAGACAGAAATCGTTAAGTCGAGGACAGACAAGACCATGGCCAA
>JAULBM010004459.1:0-11901 GCA_032357055.1 Geukensia granosissima | reverse complement strand
ACAAAGATAGAAATGCATAAAACAGCTTATCAACATGAAGCTGTTGCCTTTTTCTTTTGTAAAGCCGGTATCATGACGGCCAAAAAAAAAATTCCTCTACTGCCACATACCATGTTTTGGTACCCTTTCTTAGTTCTGTTTTTTGAGGAGTGGGGTAGAAGTAGTAGTGGATTTAAGATTTCTTAACAAGTATCTTATGTCTGAATAACACTAAGACCATTATTAGTTTTGTCTTTGTAATCTGCATGCCCTGTCTCAACTTCATTTCGTTCTCATGAAGGTTATAAACTGTCTTACCTGACTAATAACACCGTTAATATATATTCACATCGGTGTTACATTTATCCTTTTTATATTTTCTGTTATGTTGACTGCTTTCCTTTGTTTTTACAAACATTCTTCAATTCTACTAATACTACTACCTATTCTACCTAAGTTAAGGGTCTCCTACAAATAGTGCCACATGGAACTACAAATAGTACCACATGAAACTACAAATAGTGCCACATGGAATTACAAATAGTGCCACATGAAACTACAAATTTGCGTTTTTGGTCATGTAAAAAGGGCGATTTCTATTTTTTTCACTTTTCATGCATATAATAAAAACAAACAAAAACTTACTATATTTCTATTTTTCTATTGTTTGTATCGAAGATTTATATATCTTGAAATATTGTATTAAATGCCAGACCATTTCACAGTACATGTTAACGGTACAATGTATATATGTTTTATAAAAAAAAAGCTCTACTGTACAAATAAGTTCATAAGTTATTATGTAAATAAGTTACAAAACAAAGATTAAAGGTCATTTATAAACGCTGTTTTCGGCAATGTTGTCAAATAATGATAGAAAGGAGTATATCAAGGTGGGCCTACATATAATTACTTCTTTTTCGTTTGATTAATGGCACACGAACCGCTATTAAGTTATGCCAACATTGTGTCAAAGCATCTAGTTTCATGGCGAAAAACAATTTAGGCCAACAGATAAAACAGTTAATTTTCTCAATTTTATCGCTATTAAATAATTCATAGCCAGAAAATACAAATTAGTAACCAATTGAATTTTCACGTCTGCTCTCAGAGCGCGTGTCATTATGTACAGTGATGAGATAGTCTCCCTCTTGTTTCATGCTTCTCTAATTAGAGTTTATAGCAACAATAAAAAGGGTTTAACCGATTAGAATATGCCTTGATTTTACGATTTATTTAAAACCTGTGGTTAGGGCAGTAAAACTAATATTAGACTTCCACACCTTCATTTCTGTTTAAATTATTAATTTATCTAATTTGCCTTTCTGGTCGAAAGGAGTATTTTTGTCTTAAGTAATAAGGCACCCTTAAAGAAAGTTGACACATCATCTCACAAAGATCTCTACATGAGCCGAAAATAAAAAGAACATGTACAAGAACAATGTGTCTAATTTATTGAACAAGGTAGTAAAACTGTGTTGTAAATCTGAGTTTTATGAGAAAAAATATGATCATTAAGGAAAATTGAATAACCATTACTGAAACACATAGGAAATTAGTACATTCCGTTTTCCACTGACATACCAGCTTCGTTGTTATTCGATAGAAAACTAAACATGAACGACCCTAGAAGACTAGCATGGATGTATATTTTAAAACAATGTCGTAAAGCAAATCAAAAACATTTATTTTGTGTAATTTAAATGCAACTCCAAGCTTCATTTTAGTACCAGACGTTGTGATATCTGATTTGGTTTTTTAACCATTTTATGTGTAATTTAGAGCTTTCTAAAGCACTGAAAATGCGAAAAGGCCTCGACAAGTATTGCACTCAGTAGTTGTCCCTTCGCGTCCTTTTTGATTTATTTGTATTTGAGTGCTTCTTTTGCTATGTTTGCATTTTGGAATTCCTATGTTTTGCTTAGGATACCACAATTCTCCATATTTATTTAACATTGGTATATTGTATTTCACAAGGAGTGGTATAGGCCATGTGTAGACCTTTGGATTAGTAAATTCCCTGTTTTTCTTGTGGTTACAGTTCAATCGCCGACATTTATCGCATATCATTCCATGTTCATATATACCTTCGATTCCCCGTTTCAATGTATTGGTTAAAATGAAAAAATCGATTGCAGGTCAATGCCGTTGTATCACGATGTTACATTAAATCACAAATGATACCTATAGGAGAATCAGTTTTAGAATCATTAAATAGGTAAGCCCATTGTCCTGTACATGTATTTGTTTCACACAAAGTAATTTTCATTTCAAAGAATATTTGAGTTTTCGTCATAGAAAAACATGGACTTTGCCATGGCTACAAAATGGATAGAAGGGTATGATTTCGGGATCATTGCGCATATCCGATCTAGGTCTAGGTCTGTAGTGAGCCTTACATTAAACGTATTTAAGGTATCTCATTTCCATTAATTGAAGCCTTAAGTTTTTGTAGGCTGTCTCGTAGAAAATTATACCACATGTGTATATATAATTATCGAAGAGTCAGCATTGTGTCATTTATACCACTGTCGGGTAAAAGTGGATTACTAATATTGAAAAGGACACTATCATTCAATAATTGTGAATCACAAAATACACCTAGACAAAAAACGCCTCTTTAATAAATTACTTTCTATAAAATACTGTTTTGACGTCCATAAAAACTTGAGTATTCGTTGCAAGATTCTATAAATAGTCATCATCTAGACACCTTGGATTATTTTCCACAATTTATTATGGTAGTATGGCTTCATATGATTGACAATCTGACACACGTCCATATGGCAGAGGGTTTTGTAATATTTACAGAATGCAGCGATCAAATGTTATCGACAACCCTTCATATCCGTATCAAGCGTCTTGATGACGTTAATGGTTATCAGTAATCAAGCTAAAACTACTCAAGATATTCCGAAAAAATATGGGATGTATGTGAAATTTTTCCTTTTCATGCAATTATTGTAGTTTATTTAATAGTTAACTGCCTTGTTCAATATTGTCAGAGAGATAGGATCCATTCCGTCGTCGACTATTAATTTTTTTTCAGTAGGAAAAGTCAATGTTAAAACCATCGGCTATTTTGGTCAAAGATCTTGCGGGAATGACAATGAACAAGCGTTTTTGGTTGTACGCAGACTTACCAAACATATGTAAGGGGTCACTTGACAAACAATTGTCGCTATCGAATGAGATGTCTACTGTGCTGATAAAATTTATTGTTATCATTAAATAGGTGATAACCAGTTCTCAGACGTAAATATACAAAACAGAAGAGTCTGAGGCTTTAAACTTAAGGTAAAATAATCATTCTGACAATTATGCAGTTTTTGTTTGAAATTAGTCTCCCTTTTCCTGTGGTATCTACATTTAATTTGATCGGGATAAATCACGAATTCGTACTTTTTTATTAACAAGTAACATAAGGAATTCGAAGACTCCAAAGGGGCAGATAAGTCAGAAGACGGACAAGACTATGGCCAACAAAATAAATCGAAAGACAAATATAGAACACACAACACTTCACTGAAAACTAAAGCTGGAGTAACAAAAAACCCTACAAAAACCAGAGTTCGTTCGGGTACTCCGGAGGGATAAGCAACTAGTGCACCCGTCGTGTTACTCAGTAGACAAGTCGGTGTATAGTCAAAATCGATGTTAGTCAAAACATTTTATATTAACTCAAATAAAACTTATTGTAATAGACATTTTGCCGGAGCACTTGAAGTCTAATTGAAAATTTAAAAAATGAATTGAACAACCTAACTTAAAGGATATAGTAATAATGTTAATGACTTGTCCTGAATATTCAAATCAGGATTTGGCATACAGTGAACAAACCGGTGTCTTCCTATTTAACGGGAAAGTGATATTTGTAACCTGTTTTAAAACGCTATCATTTAAACTAAAAATATACAAAACCTTGTGCATTTAAAACGTGCTTGTTCTGCTAAAATAATATCACATGTGGGAAGAAGTGTTTTAGATAAAGTTGCAGTTTTCCTCAATTACCTATTTTCTAAAATCGATAGGTCTTTTATTTAAAATTTATTATGATTTATTTGGTAAATATCAAATAATTGGGAATGAAATTGTTGACTTATTATAAATAATAAATGCCAAATGTTTTGCGGATTTTCAGCAGGCAAACGAAAAATGGTATATAAAATCTGTTTTCAGCTTGTTTATGTAATTATCAGTTTTTACGTATTTTTTCATGCTTTTGATAATAAATGATGACAGATCCATTAGGACAATGTAAAATGTTTCAGATCCATTAACTTTATGCAAGCTATCAATACAACTTGGAACAGAATTATTAACTCTTTTCATAACATCTTAAGGGGTACGAATCTACTTCTAATTTTAGTTACTAATATAGATTATTAACATACATATTTGTTTGTTTTATTTAGTCCAATTGACTTGGCTGCATATTTCGGTTATTTTTGGGTATTAAATCTTCATTTTGCAAATCTAGGTCTTGGCTTCCTTATATTGTGGTTCTGGTGCTGCTGATCAGAGAGGTTACTCTTTGAAATATGCATATTGTGTATCAGATTTCAGTATACATGTATATCTATTCGTCATTTATAAGCTTGTTTTTGTAGTTTAATGTAAAAACGACATAATAAAACAATCAATTAATAGGTATACCAACTAAAGATGACAAATTTCCCACTTGGTACAGAAAAACAGCCGTTGACCTTGAACAGAAGAACACTTTATTCTTTTCACTACTCCGGATTTAAACTATTGCCTGAATACCATATTAATAAATAATACAATTGTCTTAAAGACAAGTTAAAATTGTAGCATTATATTAGCGATATATCAATGTACATGAATAACAACCAACTACGAGATCTAGTTATTTAAGTACCTCTTACCTTGTCAAAATTATTTGAAAATTTCAGTGTTTACATATATAAATTATACACGCTTTGAAACACAAACGTGAACTAATATATAGCGTAGAGGCCGTGGTCAACTTTTAAACCTTTAGGGGAGAATAAACTTACCACACGTTACCAAATACGTTGAAAAATAAGTGAAATATTATTATGCCATATGTCACCCACTGTCGAATTCGTTTTTTATACCAGCACGTCATTCTTTTTAAACGACTTAAATGCGACGTTACGTTTAAAATACTAAGCTTATTTGTGCTACTCATTTTAGATTCAGCTTGGAGTGGCACTCTTTCTCCCTAAATTTCTTTATTTTTTTTTCCTAAAAACGTATTGATGATATTAAGCAATCTATATAAAATTATGACGTCACGTCAAAAATATTCGAAAAACGTGTAAATTTGGACAAAACTGATAATTCCCCCTGCACTTCTAATCAATCATTTTTTTATGTTTGTGGTTTTGCATTTAATATCATTTCCTCCAATTTTACAAAAAGATGGTATCACATTACAAAGATTTTCAAACCTCTAATCGCTATTATTTAAATGATGTTATTTCACTAAGACTCCACTAAACAGAACGGGTGACAAACCAATTAAAGGAATATAGAAGGATCCGTCGTGTTGTGTCACTACTTTGTAATGTGGACATGTTTCGAAAAATAATATCTTATTAGTAGCGTTATAACCTACATTTGAAGACCGAGATCAAAACAAAGCAAACGGAAGAATTTATATCCAAACAAACTTAAGTCGAAGCCATATTCAGAGGAAACGACATTTAAAATATAGATTAAACTTATTTTACTATGAATGTAAGGATTTCATAACTAATTGCAAAGCAAATGACCGTAAACTCTAAGAAGTATATACTTTGAATGAAATTAGCTTGATACCAAAGAATTTATGGCTATGAGCTTAATAAAGTTAAAAACTTGTTATACGTAATTGTATAATCCATTGGAAAAAACCCTAGTCCTCTTTTCTCTGATACCCAATCTCTTAGTCTGATCGACGAATAATGACTTTACTGCATTTGAAATTTTGGAATAGAGAAATTTTTGTGCTACCTTAAGAGGAATACATTTTATCCCGTTGCTGATGTAACAAAATATATTTCTAGTTTTTTATTATTTATTTTTAAAGATAAACACGAAATCAAATTATTTTATACTCAGTGCTGCCTGAAAATATCCAATTTTAAAGTAATACTATTACGCTTTACAATTTTTAAGTAAATTTTGCGAGCATGGCCGTTTGCGGTAGTTAAACTGGCGCCTTTCGCCATCACTTTATGTAGTAACGTTAAAACCTCAAAATATTTTCTTACTCTAAAATACGTTTAGCGTCGCAAGTTGCATTTAATGAAACCACTGATAATCCTAACAGGAAATCTGTTCCATTTAATAAAATCAGTGAAAAATGACTGCAACATATCCGACATGTCAAGACTTTGCACAAAAATCATTACGTTTGCAAAGTATCTTTGTATACTAAATACATAACAATAATTCATTCCTACTCTAGATTTAAATCAAATCGTATTCATTGATCGGTCTTTAGAATCTCTATGTATCATATATGAAAGAATAAATGTAATCTTTATTTAGTTATTTTCTACCATAGGATGAGTAGCTGGTAAATAGGGATACATACTTAATGGGAGTATTATGATGCACGGTATAGGCATCATTCAGAAATGATTAGGTTTAAGCATTTTATGATGTAAATATAAGTAATGTAAATATTAGAGAAACTAAAATGGAACTCTAATAGTGAATTGTTTGTTAGCATTTATGCAGATTATAGAATTTTATATATTTCTTATTTACATTACCCTGTCTGAAACACAGCATGTTATTCATTTCCATTGTGCAAACTTCATTTTCTGTTATCTTATTTTGGGTTTTGTGCTCGAAATATTAACATAGGTTTTGGTTTCCTGACCTTCAGCGATCATTACAACATTTGATCTTGAATAGGGCTCTATACACACGGAAATAAGTATTTTCAATTTTCTGTACTGGTGTGAACTCTCTGGATAGAGTTGAGATGTACAAACATGTATCATAGATTGATTGATAGATTTAATTGTGCTTAATGCCCAGTGGCAAATATTTCATGCATATTCCGGACCAGAGCATATTAATGATGGGTGATGATGAATGAGCCCTATTTTGTACTTGACCGACACCTTGAGCCGTATTTTAAACGTGAGCCCTGTTTTGTACTTGACCGACACATTGAGCCGGATTTTTAACGTGGTATCTCACGAAAGCAACAGTCCACAGGAAGACGTGCCACTTTAAACAGACACATTATTCTGACTCTGGGCCGACCAGTCTTTGGTCTAACTACTAAATGTTGCGTTCTAAGTAGAGAAGCAGCAAATAACAAGTTTGATGTCTTTGGTTTGACCCGGCCGGGAGAGATAAATAGACTTTTCGACCTCGACAAAGAACTTGCTGTTTCTGATAGCTAATTCAAAATCCACGAGCAATTGTTTTCCTAGAACTTGAACATAAATCAAAAATTGTGAAAAGAATATAAAGTAAAATAAAAATATACGTGCAAGAAGAAACGTTTCTTGTTAATGTTAAAATTAATTTTTGATAGCATGTACGACAACTATGTTAAAAGTAATATTTTCTATTTGTTTTGCGATAAACCAGAGATATAATGTTAGTACCAAAGAAAACTATATTCAAAGATCTACCAACGTTAGCTTCATCAACTATGGCTAAGTGCTGCACTAAGAAGGTAATTTACACAATGACTGGATGAAAAACTTTCCAGTAGAAATGTTTACACTATGAAGGGTGCCTTTAGTGGAGCAGGAGTTGCGTGAACTTCCAGAGCACCTAAACTCAGCCTGGTTTTTGTAGGGTTCGTGTTACTCCAGCTTTATTGTTCTATGATTGTCTTTCGTTTCATTTTGTTGGCCATGGTCTTGTCTGTCGTCTGACTTAAAGATTTCTGTCTGCTCCTTTTGTATCTTTGAATTTCTCTTTTAATTGTTTCATCCGCTCATTGACGCATCAAGCGTTATTTGATAAAGATACCAACGGTGCTAAAATATACCCTTTCCAGATAAGTTTTTGCGTTCTCACTATTATAATTTTCTGTTGTTTTATATGCCATATAATATTAGATTTTTAAAACGTAAACATCTAATTAACAGGAATACAGACTCTGGTTTCTATTGACTTTTACTTTGTTTTATCAAATAAAATATCATACAGCATTTTATTTCAGCAGACAGTAATTATCTGAATCATCACTATTTCAATCTCCTGTTTCATGAAATATTACTGCCACAAATAAACACTCACTATTTAAGGATATTTGCTACTAGAATTCAACTTAATGTTATGTTACTGTGCAATTTTCTACAGATTGTGTAAAATGAAAGTTAAGGCGAGGCAAAATTGGTTAATTTTTAATATGGCCTTAAACTTTCGCCGTTTCGGCAGGCATTTTCTGTACAATTGCACGATTTGAGATTGAAAGAGCAAATTACAAGTAACTCTTTGAAAAGCTAATAATGCAAGTTTGGGAATAAAATGCAAAACATGTAATGCATATTTTTAATTGGATTAAACAAAAAACAAACTGACCAACAAGAATGTAATTATACTATCTGTTTATAAAGAAAGAAAACAAAGACCCAGTCCTTTTGTTGTATAGCCTTTATGATATTGAGTTTGAAAGTAATCCATCACCATACTTTGTTAAATAACACTGTTGGTATTGTAGCTATGGATTGAAAGAACATATGGGATAAAATAGTAGACAAACAATCATCTGTAACTATCAGCAGGGTATAAGGAATATATATCTTTGTTAAGATACAAAAATCCCCCTTTTACCGAAAAACGTGTCTATTCTAAAATTCCAAACAATCTCCACCTTAAAACAACCATATTGTTCCATTAAATATTGCATTTCTACAGTGTTCAACACAGGATTGAAAAATGTAAAGAAAAGGTCCGTCGGAAGCAATGAAAGAAAAAAATGATTTAGAAAAAAAACTTTTGTCGAGTTATTGAGTAGAAATATCAGAAATATATCATATATAAATTAAAATGTGCTACCAAATTAGCGTTATTTGCCGGGCATGCAGTTGGTTAAAAAAGACAGATCGCAAACCTCTAAATTTTGAGAGAAGTGATGTATTTTTCCTCAAGATATACAGTCCTGTTTATACCATCTAAAAACTAATATACATATTGGTTAATTGATCATTGAGTGCGCAGTCTTTTCCGCAAGGATTCAAACTGAAACCAACAAATTTGAATGCAGTCATAGTAATTGTGCATGCTTCCTACGGACCTAACCTTAATTTAATCATACCTACATCCCTGCCAGTTGACTCCGTCTGTTGTTTCTTCTTTGGTTTGTTTTTGATGTTGCTTTTTAAACACTACATCTACAGTAGGTGAATGTGGCCTTCGTTCTCTCTTATCTGTCACAGGCACTATCAGTTTCGGATTTTCTTCCAACTCAATATCCTCAACCGCACATTTTGTAAGTGGAATACAGTTTCTATTGTCCCTTCTATTCATCTGGCATTTTAAAGTCATTGGTGCGATTAAACCTTGTTAATTAATTCCCTCTGTAATACCCGTTTTAAATGCATCTAAAAGACACTGATCGAATATGATGAATCACGTGCAGGTCTCGAGCGATCTACCCAGTTACTTCCATGTTGAACACGTGGTTTCATTCATTGTTAATTGAAATTAATTAATAACTAGTTATGTGAATCAATCGTTTGTGAATGAAAAGGATTGGAAATTTACATTCAATAAATTCTGTGGCAACTTTTATCAAATGTAATATTTACGACAAACAAATCCTAGACGCATATGCAGAACTTTGTTTTGGAAAATTGCTATCAATATTATTCTGTCAATATTTTTCCGAGACCGACGACTTAAGTTACTTATAGAGAACTAACACCAAAAACAATTATTAATCTAATGATCCGAGAAGCTAGGGGAGTTAATTAGATTGGTTAAGAGAATGTCGTATTTGTGGAAAACGGAAAACGACAAGAGCCTATCAATGCTGACTTTATTCCAACGAGTTACATTTGACCCATGAGAAAAAAGTAATTTAATCTTAGGTGTTTTTAGCATGAAGCGGTAAAAGCTAATTTTTGTATGGCAGACAAAGCTATACATTTGTAGATATATGGCAAATGAAAAAGTTGGTCTGTAACATGCAAGTTTAATAACAAAATTCATATATTTTTGATGTATTACTGCTTCATATGGAATTCACAATTCTTGCAAAAACGTATAGCTATTATTAGTGAAAACAGGTAAAACAAAAGACCATGGCTATAAAACTGCTAAAGAAATGTATTATATTTGGTGCTTGTAATACAGTGATAAGGACTCGAGGATAAACCTATATCGTAATATATTGTATATCGTAAGTCGAATAAAATTTTTGCAAAGAATAAATATCAGTTTAGTGACTTTCTTGTCATTTTCATAATAGTTTGGTTAGACAGAAGACTCGATGGGGGATTTTGGTGGAATGCAAACGAAACCTGCACGATGATTAAGTCTTAGATGGACAAAAGTTTGTCTTTGACTTGTCAGGTGCACGTGGATGAGTACTCGGTCCCGAAAGGGAATTCATGCCAATGGTACTTTAAAACTGGATATAGTCAATGTTTATCTCTAAATAATCAATTTCGAATCAAAATTTCATCCAGCTAAACGAGACTATCAGTTGAAGGAAAAAAGGAGTGAACGCTAATGAACACTAATGAAAAATATGAATTCAGGTGTAATTTAAAAATATAATCTTTATTATACTGCAAAGGCAGTAATTTTTGTATTGTTTTGGTCGGAAGGTCTAGAAAATGTCCAAATTCAATCTTAATAAGGTATCTTTATTGAATCATTTCTGTTAGGTTAAATAGACTATAAAAGATTCTGTATACGATGTACAAAAGGGCAGACAAAGCATTCTTTTTTGGACAATCGACCTGTGGACTTCTTATGAGGTTTAATGTGTTATTGAATTTTGTAGAATATTGCCTAAATATTAGATAAACATAACATAATTCAATTTCAAATATTTTATGTTGCTTGGAATTTTCATGTGAAGTTCAGGTAAGTATCAAAATTGTGAAAATCATCCAGTAATATGAAAGTAAATGTTATTAAAATCTGGTATTTTGATTTAATTGGCGTAATTACTAATTAATTAATCAATCAATCAATCAATCAAACCAAATCAGTCAATCAATCAATCAATTAAATTCATTGTTCTAATTTTCCCCAAATGGATCAAATTCAATAAAAAACGTGGTAAATGGAAATAATAAGAAGAACCTATAAAGAATCTATCAAATTTTTTAGCTTTTAATATTTCAAACATTTTGTGGTACCTTCTGTACCTTCTTTGCAAAACGCATTTTGAGGAGAATTACATAATTATCACAACTCAAATTAAGTAAAATTATATAGTATTCATATTGTTGTGTTCTTCAAACATTATATTTCTACAACAACAAACATTCTGCAAATTATTGATCTGACACGAGTTTTCTCCCTTGTTACAGCTGTATTCTATATAATAAAATCTAATAGAATATATCTCCTATCTACTAATGTACGTTTCACGAGCTTTTGGTTGATCATTCTTGAAGCAATAACAAAATCTGTAAACGGAATATAGAAACAAATTTATCTATCTTACTGGCAACCAATCAGGGTGTTAAAAATATTACAGGTGTTGTTGTTCGTCCTCTGCACATGTGAAAATGGGAAAATTGTAAAAATTGTTGATTTTTGTGGAAAACTAAAGTTCTAATGTCTAAATTTTTGCATTTCGTGCACCACCAAGCTTATTTTTCCTAACATTGTTTAAATGTATACAAATAGACATAAATTCTATCAAAATATCTTTCATTTTCTAAAATTTATAAATCCTTTGAGCAAAAAAGATGTAATGGAAAACGACAAAATTTTCAAATTTTCCTACTGAGT
>JAULBM010004448.1:0-11901 GCA_032357055.1 Geukensia granosissima | reverse complement strand
CTCCGGAGTTTGTCAGTACTTTTACATTTTCCCTTTTCCTCGAATATCCCCTTGGTATTTCTTGACACATTTTTTAACACTACTACATGATTTCTATAACTGCCCTAAGTCAGAAATTTGTAGTCCAGTGTATGTTGTTGTTTTTATATTTTATTGATTTTGTTGCCGATTATTGTTCCATTTGAAAGTCATCACATTATTTTGGGGCCTTAACAACTTTGCCTTAGGATTGATGTCCATTATCTGTGTCCTAAAGGCAACCTGTAGATGTTTGTAATGTATACGTTTTGGTGACCGTCTCATATACTATATATCTATCCTCTTTGTACATATACTAGTCATTAGTTAACATTGGCCGTTACCCATAAGCATGCGCAAATACCTTTTAATATGTCGAAACCGAAAGGCTTTGTGAACAAGAACTTGCCAGTTGAAAATTCATACATATGATATAATGCAGCGATATATCTCAGCGGTATAACAGTTTGATAACAATTGATGGATGAGTCATTTTGGGAATTTTGTTATATGTAATCACATTTGCATTAATATTTGATATGTATTTTTTGTTAGACACTTTTTTATTATTGATCATGCAAGCATACCGTGGTAAACCTAGATATAGACATTGCCGCAAGTTAATAACATACTGAAGTCATACAAATGTTGCAAGATTCTTCTTCATAAGACGGTGATAATATCTTTATTTCTATTACGCACATAGCTTTTTGAACTTTTCAAACTGGTGTAAATGGCATAGAATTTTATCACAATTTAATACCACTAAATTTAAAGTCAGATTTTTAGACAAATATCAAGTCGAAGTAGTTGCTTTAAACTTTTAAACGTCCAGCTTTTTTTATCTTGTTACCAGCAATATACGCGTTTGCACCCGCTTACGAACCGAATCAAAAGGGAGCACTCGAATCACAAAAGCGTCAGTTAACCTGCACAAGGTCAGTGCGTCTTTCCGAGTAAAGTTGAGATTGTCTCACCAAGATAACTAGCCGTCAAAGTCAAAATATGATTAAAAACGTGTTTTCTATAAAAGTTAGCCCACAGATTAGCTGTGCGCAAGTAGTGGAGTGTTGAAACTAAAATCATAATGAAAACCCATTAGCAAATACTTATTAAGCCATAAACATCGAAGAGCATGCAATAAAATTATTTGTACGATTATCAAAAACCTGATAATAAAAAGTCTCAAACAACTTGAAATTGTAGTGCCAAATTTTGAGGTGTGATTGCATCCGTTGCACGCCTACAAACGTGCCTATTTCCATCAATTCAACGTGATAATTAATTGATCTTTGATAATAGAAATTTTTAGATGTAGATGCTGTAACGAACTACTCGATTGCATTCTCACTACTATAACCGAACTACTCGATTGCATTCTCACTTCTAACTGAGATATTGCATAACAGTATTATTTTTGACAAAGAAATAATTGAACAATATATGACGATATATATGAAAATTTAATGGTAATTACGTTTTACACCTCCATGCCGTTAATCATATCGCACATTTATTATTCAAGACAAAAAATACAAATGTCATTTTGAATAATCCATATTCTGTATTGTCCCACGATTGTTTAAAGATAGTATTTTCGGGCGCAATTACTATTTTAATGAACTATTTGATGAATTCTTTTACGTACATGTAAGCAAGATATTCGTTTTTTAAATTTCATACACGTTTTGGTTTTATTGGTGTCTAGAGAAATAAATGTTATTATAAGGAATAGATCGCTCATTACAAACAGCTGCAAAAGCATCTTTAATGAGCCAAGAGCATGACATTTTTCTAACACTGGTTCGGTGGTAACCTTCCGGTCCGAGACGGGTTGAGAAATATTACATTCCGTCCAACCAACGGACGCCCTTTTAGCAGGGGTTCTACCCTATTTCTAAACCCCGACTACACTGTTGGTGGTCGAGTATTTATACATCACTCCCATCCAACGCATGCCCTTTAGCAGGGGTTTTAACTGCAGGCGGGGAAATCAAACGGCCTATTTTTATACCTGCCCTCGAAGGCAGTATATTAAAGGAACATTATATTGCATTTTTCTTCTAAGCAATGATTCGCCCTATCCTAAAACTCAAATAAGAAATATTCATGTTGAGTTTAAGTCTGATTACAGCTTAGTCCCAATCAAACACAAACTAATTCGAGCTTGTGGACAATGTACACTCCTTTTGAATAAACCAGTATAATATTTTTGTCAGACATGAAAATGAGATAGGAAATGTTGTTTACAGTTTAAGATTTAAAAAATCAGTTCTAAGAATATGCTCTTTTTGCTATATTTCAAGTGCGCGCGAAAACCTTGAATGATGTTATAATTATCGTAAAGTTACGTTCGAAAATAGTTAAAGTTCTTGATCTGCTTTCGGCAATGGGGAATCTGTTTTGAATTTCTGATATATATTTCCAAAATTTGAGCGTGTAATTCAACATATCAAACATGTATCAGCGTTTAGCGAATGAACTCAAAATAACATAAGCAGAACTCCTTTACTTGTACTACAACTGATCGTTTCTTTTCTCGAAATGACAGCAAAATTGAAACTTATAAATTTTAGAAGTCAGCTTGTGATTCAAAGAGGAATGGCCTCTTTCCCTTATATTTGTTAACTTGTATAAACAAATTCATATTTTGTTAAGATATTTGAAGAATGAAGCCTTAAAAATATTGTCTCGTATCTTAATATAAACAAACAAAACGAATTTTGAGCCAAGAGAATGGAACTGAAAAACTGTATGCAACACACCTTGCAGTTTTAGCTCATTTTTTATCATTTTTATAAAGGAAACTAAGATCCTGACAAGTAAAGCGCTTAAACGGTAACAATACATGCGGAAACCATTAAAAGAAATCTGATTTGGTCATTCTTTTTTGGGTTAAATAACGAAAAATTGGCTAATCGGTAAAAAAAAGCAAAGTTCAGGAAGAATTAAATTCTTAAATACAGACATGACTAAGAAAATAGATGCAAATTTTAAAAGGAATTTATCATAGATTAACCATTCACAAAAGTTCGATTCTTGTTGCCAACTCTTAAAAAATGGCCAGACTAGTGAACCAAATATTGGGATAGAGGCCATACCTATTTATTATTCATTAAAATCCGATCACAATCACAAAAAACAAATTTACCATTAAAAAGGTTTTAAGTGCCATTATGTATATAAACTGACAACACATGCGCTTTTAACAATATAAATCACTCGATTTAGATGAGCTTTTTACAACCTTATGAAGGAGTTTAAAATTTAATTTGAATAAAATTCGGTTTTGAAAATCAAAGTGGTTTTAATAGGTTAAACATATTTAAGATTTAAGGGTTTTAACATTTGTGTAAATATTTAATGTAATTTTGAAATTTAGAAATATACTTAAAGAATTAATGCTTACATGAAAAGAAAATGGTTTTAATACTTTGAATTCCATTTTCCGTACATGTAAAGTGAAGGATTTTTGTCCTGTAATTATTCTTAAAAAGTAAAACGAGTGAATATAATTCAGAGCAAATGTTAGGACTAAAATTCTAAGTTATGACACCCTTCTAATCAAACTGTATAAGACTTTGAGAATGACTGATTGATTGATTGATTGAATTGATTGATTGATTAATTAATCAATTAATTAATTGCTTGATTAATTGATTGATTGAACGCAGAGCCGGATTTTTAACGCGCTAGCTCTTGAACGAAAGCAACAGTCCACAGGAAGTCATGACACTTAACCCAGACACATTATTCTGACCAGTCATTGCTCTTACTCCTTAATGCTGCGTGCTGAACGGAGAAACAGCAAAATTAAATGTCTTTTGTTTGATCCGACCGATGATCGACCCCACGACCTTCCACACTCAAGACGAGCACGCTAACCATTACACCACCATGGTGATGCTTTGAGAATGAGACTATGAAAATCAAACAATACATCTACATGCACATGACAGTGGAACTGAATACTGCATATACATACTTTCTTCAAGACAGCTATTGCAAAAATATCAAGTACTGCATGTGCTCCATCGTTATAACGCCCCTATTAAATGGCGGTCCCTAATTAATCCAAACATTTTCCCAATGTCCCTTTTGCCAAAATTGCTATATCTTCTTGTTAATTCTTGGATTTGACTCTTTTGCAAATCTGACTTTTACTGACTAATGACGAGTGTCCGATATAAAAATGACCTTGGTTGAATTGTCGTCTAAATGAAAGGAAAGGCCCTTCAAAAAACTTCTTAATTCGTATGACATATTATTCGAAAGAAGGGTGGGGGGGAATAGTTATGAAATTCTGCCATGCATTTCAAAATTTGTAAAGTGCAGTCCCTTACCTTTTTTTTTCAAATGAATTCAACTTACACTTGACATACTCCTTTTATTAAAACCTCGTTGAAGGGGATTGTTCTTCCTACATGTGACGAGATAGGGACGTGCCGCTGGAATAGGCAGCATTTTGCAACTTCCTTGCCAAAAAGCATGGTACAGAGACATGAATTGAAATGGTGAAATTCATGACTTTATTTTCGATCTCACAATTTGTGTTTGGGTTGCTTTTTATCCTTTTTAAATATGAAAAGGTATATAATTGTGAAAAGTGAAATTATATGAAACAGGTGGGGTCCACGGAACCCCAGCGGCACAACCCTACCAAATAACTACCAAGAGGCCCCCCCGAGATTGAAACAGCTACCATTAACATTTGTTTTATGCAGTTTTCAGCATAATAGAAACATTTTATTTTAATTATTATATATACAGAAAAATGACCAAATAGGTATATTTAATAAATGAACGAGAGGTGATTGAAGAAATTTCTGCTCAAATTTAAAAATTTGAACACGATCAAAAAAGGAAATTTACCTTACAAAGCAAAAATGTACTGAAAAACTATGACACTTGTAATTTTAACAATATACATCACTCGAATAAGGTTAAGATTTTATTATAAATTTAACACTTTATTCATATCAAATTTGATTTTAGAAGTCATAGCGGCTTTAATACATTTAAAATGTTGAAGAGATTTTAACGTATGTGTAAATATTGACTATCATTATACTGTCCAAAGATTTAACAGATTTAACGATTTAAAATGCACATGTGCCTTTAATATTTTAAATGATTATTTTGAACATCGTGCTGGAGTATGGACATATAGTATTGTTGTTACAAAGCTATATCAAAAACAAAATGTAAAAAGGGTTGAACCTAAGGGATTATTACGCAATCCATTCTATTATTGTAAAACTTGCGCAACTGAATTAATTATAAGAGGCGTAACTGGATTTCGTTTTCACAAGTAGAAAAATCTATGAAAATAGAAATACATACACATGTAGATGGAACAGTTCAAGAAGCGTAGCTTTAAGAGGTACCAGTTTTTACATTCTGTCGGAGCTATTATCTAAAAGAAGCAAATCAAAGACTGCATTCACCGGCATTTCAAGTTCTAAATTAATTACTAGTATACATGTATGTACTAAATATTAACGTTTAAGCTGAAGTTGAACTAAACATATTATTATACATATTATTATTATTATTATTATTATTATTATTTTGCACTTATTGCGTAGTGTTGAGACATGATGGGTGTTTATTATAATTTTGGAAATGGAGTTCTAAATTGTGTGTAATGTTAGTTTTAATAATGTTATTGTACATGTATCTTACTAATCAACATAATTTTTTCTACTGAAGGTCTTGTTATAATTCACAATTGTATTCAATTAATAACATGGAGTTAAAATGTTTCATATATCATTGCAAAAAGTTTTTTAACACTCTCAGCTCTCTTTATCCAGCAAATATCTAAAACAAAGCCATAAAACAAATGCCGTTTTAAATTTCCGACATTCTCATTAATATTCTGATTGTTTTAATGACAATATTTTAGCTCCAGACACCAATTTAACGCCAAAACATGAAATATAGTTAGATAATCAGAACAAGAAAATCATTAAAACTTCTCTGTTCATGTTTTTGTTAAGTTTGGATAGGTTAATTGCTAGGAAGAAATAAACGCCATGCACACATTAATCAGTACCAATACAGATTGCTAACTGTGCCTTTTTTACTAAATTTTCCTTCCCTAACCAACCCGCAATTTTCCAGTGGCAGTCTAAAAGTTCTCCCTTACCTGTCCCTTCCTCACAGTCTACATATTTATTTATTGTTTGTTAACAATATGCATGAAATATTTGACGCTTGAAGTCAAGCAACAATCAACCAATCGATCAATTACTTCTTGAGGCGTTCTTGGAGATTTTGTTCCAAGCTCAAGGGGAGTCATACATGGAGCATCCAGTTACAAGTTCCAAAATTTGGCTGTTTGGCTAATAACACAGAGCTTATCATGACGCCTATATAGATGTAGCATCCTTACCTTCCCTCGAAGATACATGTCCAACACGTTCCCAGAGAGAAAGCTCTGCATTTCTTAAAGTTCGTTTCACATACCAGAGTCTGTCACATTTCGACCTGGTTTCGAAAATCATATTTGAAATCATGAAATTGGTTAGCAAGGCACGTTCACTTTTTGTATGTATTTTTGTATTGTTATGGTCTCTGAAGACGTATCTTAAGGCGTATTCTGTTATCAGCAGCAGAACCAGAAACTTAAATAGAAGCCAATATACAATCAGTGGAAGAAATTCCTATATTTAACTTCTTTGCTTTAATTTGAAACATAATGAGACATAAGTACAAGTATAATTGGCAATAATATGGCAATGACGACTAAAAGATAAATATGAATCTAAAAAAGGTTCCCTTCAAACTGTGAACAAAAGCTCTTTATGGACATTCGTTTGGTTAAAGCAAAGTTACTAGACTGCAACTCTGATTTCAACAAGTGATTATTTGTAGAAACCGTTAATTACATGGTTTAATTTTCATATTATACTCATTAGCATCGGTGTGTACATGTATATTTCAAATCCATATTATTAATTATTTTGTCTTTGAACAAATACAAGAATGTGACGCTGCGAAATGCACAGATTGATTTCACTTTTGTAATTATCAACGTGATCAATGGGTGGTAATTTTCTCTTTGTAAATTACATTCATACAGTCATGTTTCAGTGTCAACAAAGTTTTAGAATCTGATGCTAAGCTCGTTTATTTATCCTTTAAACTGAAAAAAATCTATTGTGGAAATTCGAAGACTGCTCCGAGCCAGGGGTCAATAAGGATGGCAATTTGGACTGCAAATGGAATGAAATGTGGGAGGGTAGGGTCGGAAAATTTGGCCTTTCAACTAGCCTTTTCTTACCACTCAAATCAATCTGTTCTTAAACGCACATAAAAAGAGGCTTGGTGCGTCTTCAACGTCTCCCTCGGGATTAATTGCGAATTTATACACCCCACAACCATGGACGCCCCAATTGGAGACCAATGGTTTTTCATCCAGGTTATTTTTGTGGAAAGGGATTCTCGAGTATTAACACATCCTGCTCAACATACGGACGCCCCTTTAGCACGTGTTCTTCTTGCTGGCGCAGAAAGCGAACGGCCTATATTTGTAGCCCGACCTCCCTCGGCCAAAGGGAATCAACTCGTTGCAATTCAAGAATTGAACGCTTAATTCAAAACATTTATTCAATTGCAGTTGACTCAACGGTGAATAAATCATGTAAATGGAGTTTACAGATTTTCCAATGGCATTGCGGCATCAGAATAATTAAATTGTACTATTTTCCGTATTTAAAGTTAATCGTGTGCTATCTTGAAAAAAATTATTCCCATGAGCGATACCTGTTATTAATCTTAATCATTAGAAAGAATCTGCAGAAACTTAATATATTTGATGTTAACAACTGCAAACTGTTGAAGACAAAACAGATTTATCGAGCAAGGGTATAAAGTAAACCGACATTTGTTTAATTTATAGCGAGAAATTCTACACAATTAGCCATCTCAAATCTAACACTTGTATAAATCATTTCAAATATAAATAGCTCAAGTTTTACACCATCAGATAATTGATAATAGTATAGAAATGGAATGATTTTTGGTTTTTAAGTGTTTCTTTAAGATGTAATTGACTATCCTTTATCTCTTGAATATACAACTGTTTGCTGAAAATATATCAGGTGTTCAGAATCAGTTAAGAAACTAAAAGGTGTTTTGTAATGTAAGCAGAATATAGTGTGGAGTACGATGTAGTTTCTCAGCAATCTACAAATCTAAGACATATGTAATAGAAACATACTATATCTGAGGATACCAGAAGCTTGTTGTTGTAACCATGGTAACCACATCAGTTTAAATTCGTCTTTTATCAAACGGACACTAAGGGCGCTTTCCATTATGCGATTCGAAGCGTGTTTGAACCATTTCTGCGGACTACTTCCGGTTCATCTTGTTCGTCCAACAGACGAACCAATGGAACCGAACTGGCGCGACCCGAGTCCCATTTCCAGTTCAACTGGTACTATCGGTACGAACTGTTGATGGAAAACGCCCGAAGATCTCATAGGATCTAATATTACAAGAATTTCGTTTAGCTATGGTGGATGCATCTTTAGTATTCGATGGATCTCTGACTTTTTAAAAATCTCATTAAATAACATTGATGTGCCTGTTCTTAGCCAAAAATCCGTAGTCAGTTGGATGTCGTTGTTTCCATGTACTATTTCTCGTTTCATTGGCCGATTTTTGTGAATGTCTTGATGCCCTTTATATATGTATAAGGCTTTTTATATACAATGTGGACATTAGTACGCTATTGAAAACCTATATGGAAAACTGAAGAGGGTACTTTTTTTGAATTGCTACAACAAAGCAATCTGTCATTTCTATATGTAACTTAAATATTGTACAGTACGTTTTAGTTCCTTCTCATGGAAATGTGTGTTATTTTGCATGTGATTTTCTTATTATAATTATATTTGTTATTACACCTAGCTATTTGCGAGAAAAACTCAACAATATTTGGTATTTTAAGTTATACAACTGTGAAAGTATCAGAAATGCGAATCTTTTTAATACATAGCAAATATATAATATGCATGCAACAGTTCCATAACAAAAAATATTATAATGGTCCTCGAATACTTTTACCTCCAAAAATTTGTATAACACTTTAATATCTTTCATGATCCCGTCTGTTTAAAAACAGTTTAAAAATGGCAAAATCTACGAGATATGCTCTAGAAACAACACGGTTCTTCCATGTCAATATCAATTTCGTGAGAATTAACGAAGGGTTTTAGGAATTCATTTATGTCTAACGATGTAGGTACTAAACGGAGATTGGTAAAACTTTCATACGTTTGACTTTTTTTTTGAGAAACACATATTAACAAAAAGTCAGTAATAAATTTGTTGAACTAAGTTACATCGCACTGGTGTGAGAAAAGTGAAACTTTGGTCATCGAGATAAACATTGTACAAATCAAGTTATAGCTTGTGACTTACATGTGTAACCTGCATTTACCTTAGATCAACAAAATGGAAATTCATTGTTTACTAAACTTTTAAACTGTAGACAGTCATATAGAATCAGTTAATTTTGTTTTTGAAGATGATTTTATAACTGTCATATGTGCCTGCATAATTCATCAAATTGAGGATTTGGATATTTTGTTGAAAGCATTGAAAGTGAATAAGCGTGTTTTAATAAAATATTTAAATGTTTTAATCTCGCTATGCAAACGAAATGCGATTTATTATAAATTCAATATTTCAATTTATGATCATGACTATAGTTTTGAATCAAATATTAAATATTAAAGAGAAAAATAGAGTACTTAAAATGTTATTGATGCGAGGATTATTCAAATCCGAAACATGTAATTCAATTAAAGTGGATAGAAACGTTGAAGTTGAAATTTCTTGTTCAAATATACATATAGTTGAAATATTAACCGCCTAACATTGTATCAGTTTACTCATCGTGAAAGAAAACAAATAAGATTGACAAAGTTTTATCATATGCCGAGGAAATAGATCGATTTTATAATAATTTATAAAACCTGGCTCTGATTACAGATTGGTCCATACATCGAAGGATTTGTCTTGTGCAATACACATCACCATAGTATCATGAGAGAAACTACGTTATATTATTTTAGGTGATTTTACAAATTCAATGTGGTAAGTGGCTTACTTTTACTTATCGATTTTAAATGTCTTTTTTTCGTTGTATTGTCGGGAAATATAAAAAATAGAATAACTTTCAATTACTCCTGCTTATCTGCTGTTTTTTCTTTACATTTGATATCTTATAAAACTAAATCACCATTCACCTCTCATCTTTAAAGTCATTTTAAATGTTCGTGTCATTGACATAAATTAATCATATACCTAAATTGGTTTTTTATAAGCCAAATGTCGATTTCGTTCCATTAAAATTGATTTTGCAAATGGGGAGAGTTCAATAATTGTTAAACGAAGCTAGTGCAAATTTTAAAATCTGATATGTAATCTTATTTGTCGCTTTTCTCCGCGAGAATTAACACCTATTACAGTTTGTTAAGAGTCGTTATGACATTGTGCTCATTCACTATATAGGAGAAAAGATGCAGAACTCAGCAAGCTACTTTTTACTTGAAATTAAGGTGTGGAATTACTTGCATTTTCTGTAAGCGGTAGGTACGTTAGTTATTTTTTATCATTAATATTTATGTCAATATCGATTGTTCGATTTCAAGCTATGTTGGTTGCATATATCTACGGTGAATATTTCATGCATATTCATTACGAGAGCATGTTTACAAATCATAAAAAGGGGGTATCACGCCGGCTAATTTTTTTTACCGCAGGAAGCCAAATTTTGATTAAGTAGAGGAGGAATTAAGACTAAGTAAGGAAGTATTATAATGGACTGAGCAACTGGTCAGTTATGGAAGAGCTGTTTTGTTGCAAAGGATCTTTAATGTGCCGAGAGCTCGGCATTTTCCCAACATGTGGCGCGGCGGAAATGTGCCTGTCCGAGACGTTCGTTGTGTATACGTGTACAATTAATGGTCATTACCCATTTAGGGCCATTTTATTCTTTTTAAATTTTCTGGCTGGCCACTTTTTGTCACATTGCCCTGCTGACATCTCGGGGGGGGGGGGGGTGTCTTCATTGAAAATTATTCTGTAATATATGATAAAATGCTTTAAAGCTTTTTACAGGCATGTTAATAGTATTTCTGGATCATTTTTAACTCGCAATATGTGTTTCATTTTTTATTTAATATATAAAAAGTTCAGCATTTTAATCAAGGGTTAATATGAAAAGGTTGGGATTGAGAAACACAGCCGCACACTCATATCAGGAAAATCCCCACCCCCTTCCCAGAGACACTCAGTTAATTTTTTTTCAAATTATAACATCCTGCTAACAGTGTAGCTGTCATTGATTTTATAATAGTAATCAATTAAGCAATTACTTTGCACTATACTTTATAAAATATCAATATAAGAATTGAATTCGTCAATAGATCATACCATTCTAAAATAAAAGATTTGGAACGCAAAATGAATCGTAGTACATTGTAATTATGTATAAAAGAAAAGGTTCTGAGGTTACTGTGAAAATTGCCTCTAATTGTTATGCACTTCTCACACCATTCGACCGGTTTTTAAAAAAGTGATTATCAATCCGCGTGGACTAATTATCAACGTCATGCACGTAAAATTTAGCATTACTTTTAAATTGATGTTAAAAATTATTTTATTAAAGAAATACAGAAACAACATCTTACATGATTAAAACATTGATAGTCGTATTTTTGTTTTACAATCTCAATAGTTAAACCTTCAGATATCCTACAAATGTTTGAAATTGAATTTTTAATTACCTTTTTAGCTCACCTGGCCAAAGGCCATGTGAGCTTTTGTCATCACTTGGCGTCCGTCGTCCGTCGTCCGTCCGTC
>JAULBM010004437.1:0-11901 GCA_032357055.1 Geukensia granosissima | reverse complement strand
TTAAAATTCTACTGTTACTTGGTGGGTTTCTGTCTCATGGACAATCATGCCACATCTCCTATTTTTATATTTGTCTAATTTCTGACAAAGGAAAGTGCAAATTTTCATATATAACCTAACAAAGATCACTTCTCTACCATATTGCGCAACGTTTGATAATGACATCAGAGAGGAATATGAAAAGTGTACACGATGTTCAGAGGGATACACGATGTTATGTTTAATGTCAGTTGGTACTCTCTCTACAAATCAGATAACGTCATTGTATCTTCAATAGCATTCAATGGAATAATATATTTTGTGCGCACATATCTATGTTGAACAAAACAGAAACTATTTATTTCTTGTTGAAATAGTCCAATGTTCTCTGCTGTTTTGTCGAAATGATGAAAATTATATATAAGTATAAGTTAAGAATTATTAAAAGACAGCTTAAAATTTTGATGTGGCAAATACTTTTGAATAAAAACGTTGCTAGACTGCAACATCAGATCACTACGTAATTTGAAATAAGATTTAGTCTTTATTAATGAATACATGAGAAAATTGTTTTTTTACAAACAACTGTCAAATGTTAAATCTAGTATTTACTGATAATTATATTATAAGAGACTGGCCATCCATCTTATAGTTTGTTGGTATTGGATAGGTGACAGCCACAGCCACATGAATTTGAGACGAGGGAAGACACAAATCTTGATGCTGAATTATATGCACGTCTGGTAATTGCAAGAGTACACGACAAGAGGATTGGTGTGCAAAACAAGACTGTCTTCGAATAGTATGAAAAGAAAGTTAAAATGGATAATACTACTTGTGATGCTATCTTTGTCCATATTAATTATCCATGGTAAGTGATAAAAAATTTTCTATATCATTATCAATGTTTTTTGAGAAGTTATTCAACATACAATAATAATTTACATTAAGCCAATCCAAATTTATTTCTAGTTCTTCGGATTTTTTAGTGATAAAATAGGTGCGAGCGAGCGAATTTTTTGTTTTTTTTTTTTTTCTTAAAATGGCAAAATATTGGAGTGCAACTTCAAAAATTGATGCAAAAACGACAATTTTATTTATCCCTTCATTTTTGTATTTTTAAGGAGCGAGCGAGTAAATTTTTATTTTCATATCTAAGAATAACAGTAAAGATTTCTAAAAAGTGGGATAAAAATGGAGAGAGTGAAGTTTAATTGAAATTTTGAACCCATAATATAGGAATCTATAACGAATCCGAAGAACAATTTTCAATTTAGGATGGCCATACGGTGGGTTTACACGATCAAACTTTTTCATCAAACTTACCTCAAACTCTACCTGTGCACCCGTTTCCAACTCAAGTTTGACCAGGTAAACACCGTATCAAATATGTTGGACAACTCTTCCAACTCTCAACCGATATTTGATGGAGTTGTCAAACATGTTGGAGAGGGTGTTTACACTGTCAAACTGTAGTTGAAAACAGGTGCACAGCAAAAGTCTGAAGGAATATGAGCAAGTTTGATGAAAAAAAGTTTGATTGTCTAAACGCACATTTAAGTCTTCTTTAAGGTGGGTTTACACGATCAAATTTTCTTCAAACGTTACTTGTGCACCTGTTTCCAACTCAAGTTTGATCGTGTAAACATCCCATCAAACATGTTGGACAACTCTTCCAACTCTCAACCAATATTTGATGGAGTTGTCAAACAAGTTGGATGAGATGTTAACACTGTCAAACTCGAGTTGACAACAGGTGCACAGCAAAAGTCTGGAAGAATATGAGCGAGTTTGACGAAAAAAGTTTGATCGTGTAAACGCACCTTTATAATAGATGGTTATTGTTTTAACCACCTTTATTACAGATCATAAGCAATAACATTCTCGTGTTGCCGATGCAGTAAAGTAATTTTTATTTTTCTTGATTGCAGTGCAGTTGGTAATTAACATGACTATTCGGAAACATGCGTTTCATTTTGTTTCCAGTTGGCCAGGAAGACTTTATAATATTGGCACGATAAATAATGTAAAAGTCTCTGAAAAGAACAACACCCATGATAACAACAATGACTGCATACCAATGTGTCCAGAAAATTCGCCTCTCCTAGGTAAATATTACATAAATTTTTGATTTATCACATATTGAACTTAAAGAATTTTTAAATTAAAAAATAAAAAGAAAGTCACATTACATTTTATTGATTATTTACATCTCTATTATTAGTTGGTATTTATTGAAGAATCCAATCTGTAAAATTTAAATCAGTGCGAAGGTAATTTTAGCCTGTTGACAAATACATCAACAAAATTTTTGATATATCGAAAAAAAAGCCGATCGAATCGATTCTGCTGTTTTATGTTTGCAGTTATTTGTGATGTATAAATTAGTTTTTACCTTTTATTGCATTGTGTATTTTTCTTTCTCAAAAGTTGGAAATTTTTCTCCGCATCTATCGGTACCAACAGCTGCTAACATGTCTAAATTGATGACATGGGTAATGGATGGTGGTCGTTCATCACCTGCAGACTGTCTTCCCAGACATCATGTTGCACTGATCATTCCCTTCAGAGACCGGGAGCAGCATTTAAGAATATTTTTACATAATATGCATCCTTTCCTACGGCGGCAACAACTCAACTACGGCATTTATGTTATAGAGCAGGTATTCACCGTTAAATATTAATTTATGTTAATTTCCTTTTTTCGTAAATATTTTTTAAAAACACTGTTGTTGATTACATGAGTTTTTCCAACACTTTTGGTAAAAATTTATGTTTTGTTTGATTTTTGATTGATTGGGGTTAAACGCCAAATTCAACAATATTTCAGTCATATCGCGGCGGTCAGTTTTACTGGTGCAGGAAGTCGGAGCACCTAGAGAGAAACCACCGACCTTGGGCAGGTAACTGAAAAACTTTATCACGTGCGGTGCGAGTTAAACTAACCCTTTTTTGTATGGAATAAAGTAAGGCGAGAACGTACGCAGTGTAGGTGATAGGCTATAGTGATCTGTACAGGTAAGTTCAAATCAACTACCTAGACCACTCGGCCACGCAGTCCCGATAAAATTGATCAAAATTCCATATTTTCCTATACTGTCAATGAAGTTTGTTTCTATTTGCAGAGGTATTTTGTGGCATAATACTGAAACGCAAAATAAGCGAAAATCATCCCCAATAAAAAAACTTCTTTTATATAACATTGCATTCTTAGTTCACTTTCCCAAACCTGTTTTTTTGTAGGTCGGCATCTCTAACTTCAACCGTGCCATGCTGATGAACGTTGGATTCGTTGAATCACTTAAGTTTTATAATTATACATGCTTTGTCTTCCACGACGTGGACCTTATACCGGAAGACGACAGAAATTTGTATAGTTGTTCAACCCAACCGAAACACCTGTCGGCTGCTGTCGATAAATTCAATTATAAGTATGTCTTAATGAATAAATATTAGGCCAAGATAGCTTTGCACACCAAGATTTATGTTAAATAGTCGTAAGAAGAATTGCTAAATATAGTTTGATAATTTTGTCTAGAACTCTTTTGAAAGTCTTGTTATTTCTAAATTAATGTGCAGTTTGACGTTTCTACCATCGAGACATTTTGAGATAACCACAGCTTCACTGTTAAGATTTATCACTTAATTATCACACTAATAGATTGCGAAAATGTATATCTTTCGCAGACTGCCATACACCGCTATATTTGGTGGGGCGTCAGCACTGTCACATGACCAGATGATGAAGCTGAATGGATTTTCCAATAATTTTTTTGGCTGGGGCGGCGAAGACGATGATATGGCTAACAGGTACAGTATATGACACTATGCCAAATTAGTAATAATAATAATAAAAGAAAACATTAATTGTAAGTAAATTTAAAGCATACATTTTTGCCTTTGGTGTGCTTTTCTGAATTATCTGTCATCAGGAACACTCACAGGAAGGTAATGTGGAATAATAAAATCGAATGGAACCGAAAAAAAAAACAAAATTATTTCAATCAGGATGCTTCAGGAATCATAAGTTTCCGTGGAATTTATAATATATATTATAAATCAAAATGTATGATATTACTGGCACTAAATATTCCCACGCTCACTGATTTTTTTTAAGAAATACTAATTTTGCGGTGTATAACATCCAGTTTACCTATATTTTTGTTCAGTAATTACTTTTGTTGGGGTTATTTGTAGATGATCTGTATATTTTATATAACTTTATGTGTGTATTGAAATCTATATCGTTTAGTTTTGTTGGATACCATCCACGACAAATATGGTAGGATTTAGATTCAGTGTAAGAGTTTAAATGCACCGCATTTTGCATGAACTTATTACAACTTGGGAGTCATGGTGTATGTTTTAGTTCTTGCGCAATTTTCATTCTTTTGTTGTCAAGAATGTGTTAAATTTTTGGTGTGCATTTCTGAATTATCTGTCATCAGGAACACTCACAGGAAAGTAATGTAGAGGTAAAAAATGTTTAAATAAAACAGAATGGAATCGAAAAAAACCAAAATTATTTCAATCAGGATGCTTCAGGAATCAGTAAGTTTCTGTGGAATTTATTAGATATATTTTAAATCAAAATGTATGACATTACTGGCACTAATATTCTCACGCTCACTGATTTGTTTGACAAATACTAATTTTGCGTTGTAAAACATCTTGTTTACCTGTATTTATGTTCAGTAATTCCTTTTGCAGGGGTTATTTGTAAATGATCTGTATATTTTATACAACTTAATGTGTGTGTTGGAATCTTTTTCGCTTAGTTTTGTTGGATACCATCCACGATAAATATGGTAGGATTTAGAATCAGTGTAACAGTTTAAACCCACTGCATGTTGCATGAACTTATAACAAGTTGGGAGTCGTGATGTATGTTTTTGTTCTTGTGCAATTGTCATTCTTTTGTTGTCATGAATGTGTTAAACTTAAAAATACTCGTATTTTGTTAAGATGTGGTGCGGTCTCCTCGGTATTTACTCCGTATCTCTTCTTTTTTTAAAACTTATGTATATCAGTGCGTTCTTGAAGCACTTTATAATAACAATGATAGCATCCATGACTTATAGTCCGCCAACAATGGTAGAGAGCCAGCAGAAATAATATAATACCAAACATACAAGTTGTGTTGCCTTCGTAATGTATATTTTTGTACTACCTTAAGTTTTAAATGGCTTAATGCCAGATCAAGCAGAAGTTAAATATTAACCTTTATCGAAAATACCAAGAAAATCGAGCATCATTTTTTGTAGACTTGTGTTTAGATTTAGCTAAATTTTAAGGTAATTTAAAGATTTACAGTCCTCTATCAAAAGTGTGTTTCTGGAATTGAAGAAACAATAAGGCTTTATGAAATCTTAGATGACTTAAATATATCTGTAATTAAACAATGAAGAGAATAACTAGGATTTATGGTAAAAATATAAGTTATGTGGTGAATTCATACCCGATTTATTCTGTACAAAAGATTTTGATGTGTTTCACTTTGAGTTGTTTCTGTCAGTGTGGATGTGTATTGTGCTTTTCTCCTGCAATCCGTCATCTTGATTCCGAACTCGGTTTAGATTTTCTAAACATAAGACAGAAGAAATCAATTTGACAAATCCACAACGACCAGCTAAACTCGGTTTTCCTAAACTTTTTTTTAAATTACAGCTCATCACAAAGAGTGAGATTCTGTCTTTCCTTAGAAGAACTATAGATTTTTAACTTTTGGTATCTGCTTGATGAGATCTTTGAAATTACATATTGTTTTTCAAACTTTCGTTTGTTTGTTTTATTAATATGATGGTTCTACTGTTTAACATTTTCCCTTTTGAGGAAGAATGTTACTTTGATTTATATCCTTATAACATTTATTATCATATGAAATTTTGGATATGTATACAGTGTATATAAACGTAAGTTAAAAAATTTTTTTGCAGAATAAACAACGCAAGGTTCACTATCGTAAGAAATCCGACTGATTTTGCAAGGTATAGAATGTTAAAACATGGAAAAGAAAAAGGAAACAAGCCGAATAAAAGACGGTAAGATAAGAACATGGCCGAAAGTACCAGGGGAAATGGAGAATAGAACATCCCTACACAGCAACACATTCCAGGTTGAGCGGGACAAAAAATATTGTGTGTAATTTGTAGCACCAGTGATTACCCCTTTGGTCGTAAAAACTCGCACTGTTAAATCAAAACGACAACCAGTCTATCAAAAACAAAGCACTGTTGCGTCTTTTAGAAAGGCAATGCCTTATAACTATTAGTACGGCTAAAGTTTAAAAGAGCAGTAACAAACGATATGGTTTTAACATGGTACAATCGAACCAGAAAAGTAAAGATACACACATGTTAGGAAGAGCTAATACAGGGTAACCAAGTGAAAGCTAAAATATGATAAGTGTGTATCTATGCACTCTGTTTGTTTTGTTTTATTTCTTGGAACTTAGAAACAAAGAGATTTCGCACATCTTCATATTTCACATTAGAGTTAAAACATGTCACAAATGACAAGAAGTTTTTGACAAACATGTCACAAAATGCTTTCGAGTTTTGACCTAGCAGACAGCAAGATGTGATATATTTTTTTTAATTTATGAATTAAAGTGTTTGCGACGTAATGAATAAGAAATTATAACAAAAGTAATAGAAAACCCAGCAGTTTAAAAATAACAATTTATTTTCAAAATTACAGAAAGATACAATGTAAGGACAAAGTTTCAAAGAACAGCAACCTACAGTTAAGTCCAATATTAACCCACAATATCCACAAATCAAGGAATAATTTCAAATAAAACTCATGTATATTTTACAACCGTAACAAATATTTAATACAAAACTACTGCTGCAAATGCAGAATTTTGATACAAAAGATATCACATTAACGTCGTAGGGAAACATAAAAAATTAAGCTTACAAATTTTAAATTTATCCCTTAAACTTCACTCCTACGTTAAACAAACTTGTTCAGAAAGGGTACAAGTTCGACGTTATTAGTCAAGACATTAAAATTGTCTTTGTTGGTACAGATATCACTTCACAAATATTAATAAATTTGGCATTGCATCATTTTTCTTTCGTCATGTTTATTGACAACACAGTATTAGATCGTCAGACATACTGTGTTTAATGACATCTCGTGTTTGATATTTAATCAGCAGGAATCTCAAATTGTGCTTGATTACAGTTACTTCTTTTTACAGGCATTTTTGTATATTTACTGTAATAAATTCCAGTGTAGATTACACAAGTGAGAGATCAAAAGTGCATAGTTCAAAGAGACAAGACAAATTAAAAACAAAATAAAAGTTTAAATGAAAACAAACGAAACGAAGGCGTGGAATTCACGAACTCCTTTACATAATAGGAGTGGATTCAGGTGCTCATAAAAGGTAAGCATCCCCTGTCTTGTGCGCAACACCCGTCTTGGAATCCATAAACTCTAATCCGGTTTCACGTCAATTCGAGAAGAAGTCAAATTGTTGCATTACCGATAACAAGGTACTCAAGTCTGATTGGGTGATTTTCTGCTTGATTTTTAATTTTTATAGTTCGTTGTTAACTTTTTTTGTTTTCTAAGATATTTTTCTTTGACCAGTCGTTATGGCACGGTTGGGTAACTTCTATACTAGATGAACCGTGCCACATGCAGGGATGGGGTAATTGTAATATGCAATTGTAACTTAGCGTAATTAATTACAAATTTTTTATGTAATTGAAAGTAATGTGTACCTGGCCAAATTTTCAACTACTTGTAATTGTAATTGAATTAACTACTTATAAAAAAGGCCTGTAATCCCAAATACTTTTTAATTACAATTAATTAAACAATGATGAATGGCAAATAAAAAAGTTGTCCTCGTGAGACTACTTAGAAAAGCTTTGCTGACCTTTGAAAAAATATTAAGATTAAATTTTTTCTCAAACTTTGCATATATTTTTACAGTATCAAATGTGGACACTTTTCAAATTGTTGTTTCATTTATATGTCTTTGATTTTTTAAATCAAGATATTCTCCCTGTGCTTAACTGTGAAATGCAAATAAAATTATTGTAAATATTTATCAGAATTGATTTTGACACATGATTATGAATTGACAATCAAAATACCTAGAAATATTATGGCTTCTAATCCTTTGTTTGTCTTATTTACAGCTAGTGTTTGTACTGATTTGCAAGTTACATTTCAAAAACCTTGTAATTGTAATTGTAATTTAATTGAAGGTTTTTGGAAAGTGATTAATTTAATTAATTGCTTTCCAATGTAATTGACCCCATCGCTGGCCACATGTCTCATGGTCCTGTCCCAAGTCAGGAATTGTGTTCATAGGTTTGTCTTTGTGATTGATGTTTTGTTACATGTACATTTGTGATAATATTTAGGTAAGAGCAGTATATTTTACACATATTCGATTTTTTATTTGGGGCATTTAGAGCTTCACAAGGAGTGGTATTCCAACCTTGTTGAAGGCATTCTGGAGACCTCTAGATTTGTAAATTTCCTCTGTTTTTCTCGCGATTGGAGTGCAGTCTCTCTGACATTTACATCATATCTTTTCATTTTCATATATGAGAAATTCACAGAAATATCTTCTTGTCTAAAACTTATAGACCAATTAGACCCATACTTTGGTGGAATAGATTGTCCTCTCGTGCATTTTATCGGGCATCCCCAATAATCAACCACTACAGCGGAACCAATTGGAACCAACTTTATCGAATGGTCCTTAGGTGATTGTCTACCAAACTTTTGTCTAGTACTCCTTCCTGACAGACAATAAAATTGCTTATAAGGATTAATGTTTAGTCACTCCCAGGGTAACGATACAAGGTCCCACGCGCCTGTAGTTTGTTTACCATCGCAAGGCCACAAAGTTTGTACTTTTTTGTTATACAGACATAAATTGTTGAAGGAAGGACCGAAAAGATTTAAGAAAGATGGACTAAACAGTTTGAAATACAAGATAGTAAAAGTGCAGAAGGACTCTTTTTATACCAGGATTTCAGTCGAAATAAATGAAAATGAAATAATGCAGGTATGTGTAAAACTTTCCCATATTGTAGAAACAATTCAAGTGTCAAAGTAGATCGTCTATATTTCGGTTAATAATACTAAAACAAACATTTATTCAAAAGTTATCGGTATTCACAGTAATGTATGTTTCAGAATTTTGATTTTTAATTTTCATTTAAAATCAAAATAAAGTGCCTTGTTAGAACTAGAAGCTGTTTACAAAATTACCACCATATATATCTCTGACATTTTCACTTTAAATAAAATCTAAATTTACTCCAATTTTAAACTATTTATATTTTCACTCGAACACAATCTTACGGATTATACCAGAGTTTGTTACAAATATCTATATGTTTTTCAGAGTTGAATCATCCATCAATGACGGAGAGTCAAAATGACGGCCTAATATTAAAGTTTTTAAAATCCTCTTTATGTTTAATTTAATTCCATTCGCGTCGCACAAGTCAAAAAGGCTTCAATTCCAAAATCTACTAGTTGTTCCGATTTATTATCTACGACTTCGCCCAAATCTCTTGGTGGAATCTGAGCCAAGTAAAGGACTAGACATGGATATTTCATCTGAATCAACAAACTGAAAAAACATGATGGAGATAAATCAGTGAGCACGTTTGCAACTTCTATATTTTTGTTGGAAATCTGGCTACAATATGTTGTGTCCTTGTGAACAAAACCATGTTTGCAAATTTATTTATCAAAGATAGGTAGTGACTATTGGCAATGCTACGCATACTACCAGACACTAAGAGAATAAGTGGATAAACAGATCTTCGCCTGTTTTTGTATTATAAAGAGGGAAGGTTCTTTATTCACATTACACAAGATGATGTCATATAACCAGCGGAAACTATTATGTCTTCCAACTCTCCATTCACCAGTTCTGAATGAGAGTATGACAATGTCCAATTTGCATATTTTATTTTATGCGAAGAAAAATCTCAGTAGCACTTGCCTGTGCTCTTTTTTTAAATTTTAGACGCCGTCATGTCCTGTGAAATATGTGCATCTTATAAAGGACGATTAAGTTTCTTTGTTAAATTCTACTGTGAAGTGGAATTTCGTTTTATTATTATAATGTATTTCGTCCTAGCTGTTATATATTCCTTTATGTATTACAGAATATTATCAAAATGTTTTATTGAAAGCTAGTTTACGAGCCAATATTCATATTTTTGTGATTGTTTTTTATTGTTTGTTAACTTATTGTTACCAAAATAAAGATTTGTGGAAAAGTATTTTTGTCCGTTCAATGCAATAAACGTTGTTCTTCGCTTGTTTGACCAACGTCCATGAGAGATATATCTATCACTTTTCGTCTGTCGTCGTCCACAACCTATCGCATATAATATTCTACTGTAAAGTTAATTGATCAAATTCAAGATGACAGCAAAGGACAGGTAACGGATTCTTTATCTAAATCATCATTGCGTGGGACAATCTAACGAAATTTATATGTTAGTGGCGTTAAACATGGCCACCATGACCCGACTTATCTGACATTAAAATCCACCTCTGGTCCTGTCACGAAATGTTTTGTTAATGGAATGTCTCGCAAAATTGTAATTTATGTGTAAATTGAAATTTCTGCCCAGTCTGTTAACTCCTAAAAGTGATCTCACAACCGAAAATAAATGATGTTCCACAGCTAGACAAAACGGCCGTTCGGTAAGATAGAAATGTTGACAAAATAACAATTATTTTCCATTTAAAGGAAACAAATTGTCTTTAAATAAATTCCCAAGGTAGCGTCACTTGAAAGAATTTTTTAGAATCAAATCAGAAGAATTAAAATGAGTACATGACAACTAAGACAATGACTATGATTATCCGCCTAAATGCTGCTGCAGTAAACAAGAGTAATTGTAAAGAAATTTTTTAAAATCCGTATATGTACATAAAATAATTACAGTATATTAAAAATGAACTTACATCAAATATGACGTTAAGGTTATTCTCATCAGTAAAGCTTTTGTTGTAAAAGGCGAGCTTTACAAATAACGTATCGTAAAATTGCGATTCTTCTGTTTTAATACTTTGTTAGTATAAAGGGTAAAAACAAATCATCTCAAATTAAGACACGGCAGAATATTTTATTTATAAAAACAACACTTATTCCAGATAAGAAAATAGCGTAAGGCCTCACTGTGACTTGTAGTTGAAGAACAGCAATCAAAGCACTGTTTCTTTGCTTTGAATCATGCTTATATTCGTTTCATGAACTGAATCTCTCACGTTTTACGAATTTGGAAAACCCTTCGAAGTAAGTTTCATAATTCATAAAATACAATGAAAAAAAGATTCATGTAACTTTGATTTATAACGGATATTTTTTTATAAGAGCTCTTATTTTTTCTCCACTCATACTGAAAATTGGAAAATTTTGTCGATTGCCATTATAACTGTTTTGCTCACAGGATTTGTGAATTTTATAACATAAAAAAATATTTGGATATATTTTTTTTATCTATTGGCATTTATCTATAACTAATGTCATTATAAAAATGTATGCAGTACCAGAAATGCCAAATATTTAGACATTTAATTTCACAAACATCAACATGTTTCACATGATAACAGGACAAACAACGACATCTGGGATGTTTTTAACAACTAATTTGGTTGTCGGTAAGGCAGTTTAATCTATATTAATTTTTTATTGCTTTTAGAAAAATAACCCCCAAAAAATGAGAGACTAACATTATGAAACATGCATCAAAACATTGTCATGTAGTGTAAGGCTTGGGAGTGGGATTATTTTACACTGTTATATTGCTTTAAAATGGTCATAAAATGTATCAAGAAATACCATGGGGATATTCGAGGAAAAGGGAAAATGTAAAAGTACTGACAAACTCCGGAGAACAACGAGGACAAGACCAAAAC
>JAULBM010004426.1:0-11902 GCA_032357055.1 Geukensia granosissima | reverse complement strand
TAGAGGACTAGTGCCTCAAGGACGGAGATACCTAGTGCCTATTCTTTCCCCGGCACAACCTTTGAGAAGGGGAGGACCTCATTTCAAAGATGAATGATTTCGTTTTTTTAACATTTATATTCATTTCTCTACAACTTAAATACCAAGACACACCTTATGAGTCTGTACTAAAATCTTGGTGTGTATTTGCCAGTCTTTTGTCCTTAACCTCAATTTCACCGAAAAGTGACGCCTTTACATTTTTCACATTCGTGTAACAATTGTAATAACTAGTCCCACCACATTTTATCTATAGTTAGATCTGGGTGAGTAATTGCCAGGCTGCTATACTTAATTTGTTAAAATTACAACACGTTCTTATATTTGACTCCATTATAAACAACTCTAATACCCAGAATTAGTTCTTAATCTCGGAAGTTGCTATATGTCATTTGACCTTGGCCTTTGTTTCATGGTCTTGTGACTTCTGTAACGATATCAACATCCGAACCTCTTCCGTTAACCACGTACGGTCGTACTGTTTGGTTATTGTTTTAGGTGCACGTGTCATGTGTCGTATGTATTATTTTTAAGATTCATCGACTGTTTCAAAGATTGATTTCTCAACCACACTTGATATGAAAACGATTCACAGTGTGCTTATTTATTCTCAAGTGTACTTGCCAGTCCTTCATGTGTCCTTGATCTGTTTCATGATCCAGTGACCATCATCAAATTTAAGCTTAAAGGTCAGTTTCGTTGGTTTTCTTATTCTTTGATAGAAGTGTCTGTCAGTGTCCTATGTCAAGTCATAGAATCCCTTACCAATCAGCTATCTTCAAGTTTAATGCTTAGATTAGTTTATTAGGTTAACAATATCATGTTTGCTCGTTCATCTGAAGGTCAGCAAACATTGTGTCACAGTCACCTTATCTGAAGTTTATGTACACAGGTTGCTCATTTATTCTTAAAGAATTTGTTATAATGAATATTTTTTATTTGTGTGGGACATCATTTCCAGTGTTATATAAACCCGACTCAATAATTTACAACAATTCCTGTCATTTTTTTTTCTATTTTCAGTTTTGTGGGAAGAGAAAACTAACAAATTGGAAGTGGCCCAACTACTTCGGAGTTTCATTTATTCCGTACAAGTGCTTTACTTCATTTTAGTCCTAAGGTCGCCTATGAAAAGTTACTCCTTAAAATATACATATAAAATTTCACCATATGTATTTTAGATTGCATGATAAAAATTGTGTAATCCAAAAGTTTGGACACAGAAATGTCTCGCCAATAAACTTCTTTAATTTGGTCAGTTTAAGTGTTTTACTTCATTTTGTTTCGAATGCGACCTATGAAAAGTTACGCCTTGAAATGTGGGTATAAATTTACACCATATTTAATCAACATTGGTAAATTGTATAATACAAGAAAAGTAAGTTCAGAAGTGACTCGCAAATAAATTGGCTTGCACACTGACACAAACACCTGTTAATCGGGTCAACACCAGAAACGCTTTTCTAAAATGAAATTATTTAAATATATATTTCAGAATGAATAAGCAAGATTGTCAAAAAGGCGAAAAAAAACCCATCAAAATTGGATATGAAATAAAAAAGTTACAAAAGTCAAGGCGTGGCCATTTTTGGACCCATAAATCTCAATAACGGATGGGGATTGTTATGCTGACAGTGTAATGGGAATTACAAAAAAAAACATCACAATTGAACATGAAGTTGAAAATTTAAAAATTCCCCCTTTGAACCCTCTTTTAAAACGGGCGGGATTACCAAAAATAAATCCCAACTTTTTTATATTGGGTATCATTGTGTTAAAATTTCAAATCTATAAAAATAATAAACAAAAATGATTGAACGGAAACCTTACTGTTACGAAACCCAAGAATGAATTTGCACACTGAGTATTGTTGTCCTATCATGTGCTGTTACTGAGAAAATGTTTTCAGCATGAACAATATGAAAAATAAATTGCTTTACTTGTTAAAATACTCGGAAATTACTTGATTTGACACTAAATTTGATAAAATTTCGTCGATATTTATACAGATCTCAGATCGTAACCATATTTTACACAATTTAAGGTCTTTCGGGTACACTGTTTTTGAGCGGACATATCTATTTTGAATAAAACACCTCCAAAAACTGGGCATTTTTACAGAAAAGAAACCATCCTTGTTGAAACATAAAACTGTTGTTTGTCAAAATCATGAAAATAATATGAGTATAAGTTATGAATAATTAAAAGACGGTCATTAAACTGAGCATTTTCACATCAACTTATTGTTGTCATAAAATATAAACTTTGGTCCGAAATATGGGCCTTGACCTTTCTGTTCCTTTTGTTATCTCAAGAACTGTAATACACCTACCTGCCATATATGATGTTAAGTTAGACCTCGGTTGGTACCCTTTTCCTTTGTCACATTTTTGCAAATTTACTTATCAATGAAAACGATGTCAAAGACAGATGACACATAGGCTGAATGGCAGGGCTCATAAAGATCTATCTATAGACTAAAATATGGTGTGAGCATTGACTTAGATGTAAAATTGTAGTCACTTATCGTTGAAAATAAGGTCAAGGTCATATGAGGAATGGAAAGTTCCCACCAAGATCTGAAAATAGACCGAATATTGTGGCTCTATAGGCATTACATTTGTTGTGTTATTGACTTGAATGTGAAAAAGTTACAAAGTCACTAATAATCGAAACTGAGGTCAAGGCAGATGCCAATGAGCAGACTGACTGACAATTACTCACCAAGATCGAACTATATGCTTGACATGGAGCATAGACAAAATGTGATGGCGATAGGTATTATAGTTATTGAAAAATGGACTTGAAGATAAAACTCATTATATTACACATATTACAAAGTCACATCATGGGCAAATGACATTTATCAGACTGGCAAGTACTTACAAAAAAAAAGTACAGACAAAATATGGTGGTTCTAGGTAATACGGTTGAGAAAAAGACATTAATGTAAAAATATATATCTAAGTCACTTTTCTATGAAAATTGGGCAAATGACATTGAATGTATGTTGTTTCAAATCAATAACTATAGAATTAAATGTTTTAGGTACATTTTTCAAACCTAGAGGTTAAGAGGACTGATCCGTAATCGCTCACCTTACATTTGGCAATGCAATTTATTTGAAAGCAACAAACATGTTTGTTTTCTAATAAAAAATATAAAACAAGTGTTGACACATCCGACAATCAGATCAATGAGACACATTAAGCCCTAAACAATAATTGTATAATGATATAAAAATAGGAGATGTGGCATGATTGTCCATAAGACAGCCAGCCCCTAAGTGAGAGTAGAATTTAAACTTCTACGGGTCACATTATGGCCTTCAACAATGAACCAGAGTCAATACCACAACGGAAGCTGTAAAAAGGCCTCGAAATACAAATTGTAGAACTATACATAAAACACGACAATCGAATTAATCTAAAACAAATATGGTGAACATATAACAATAAATGACTAATAAAAACAACGACAACCATTGGGCTACAGGTTCCTGGCTTGGGACAGGCACATTAGTATGCGGCATGGTTAAACCGGTTGGTGAGCGCTCAACCTTCCCCCTAACCTGAGACAGTGGTGTGAAAAAACAATAATAAAAACACTACAAAAATCGGTTGAAATGAATTTAACACTTGAGATCGATACTGGAAACCAATAACAAATATAATTAAAACTTAATACAAGATAAAACAAAAGTATCGGCCTCAAAAGTGTACTCGCAGTTGCTGTCTGCTAGTTAAAAATCCAAAAGCAACCGATCAGGAAACCAAGTTTTTCCTCACTGCGTTGTCACGTCCCATTGGATTTCGTGTTTAACCATCATTAGAAGTCAAAGAAAACAGTGGAAAATTTATTCAAGGACCAACCAGTAAGCCTCGACTATGAAAATGAGATAAATGACATGACGTAAGACAGACAGATGAATGAAACAAAACACCAAATATTGTTAAGCTTTCATGTGACTGTAAAAATGACTAAATCATGAAAACTTAACTTTAAAGTCAATTGACTATGAAAATGAAGTCAAGGTAAAATGACATATAGCAGACTGGCTTGTACTAATCAATATCTAACTTCAGACAAAATATGATCGACGTAGCTACAGTAGTTGCAAAATTCAGTCATGCAGCCGTGAAGATAAGGTTAAGATCAAATGGCATGTAGAAGACTGGCAAGTACCCACAAAGATCTTACTATAGGCAAAATATGGTGGGTCCAGGTACAACAGTTGTTGAGAAAGGACTCGAGTTTAAAAAATGTACAGTCATTCAACCATAAGAATGAGGTCACTGTCATATGACATAAAGCAGACTGGCAAGTACTCACCAAAATCTAACTAAAGACGAAATATTGCGGGTCTATGTACAACGGTTGAGTAATGGACTTATGTGATAACTTTTTGAACAAGTATGGACACAGAAATGTCTCGCCTGCATATTAAAATAGCTTTCTTACAAATCTGGTCTTAGGCAAAACAAACAGTTGACTGGACTGTGAAAATGAGGTCAAGGTTAAAGTCGAATGACATGTTGCAGACTTGCAGATACCCATTAAAATGTCCAACAGACAAAATATGATTTGTTTAGGTATAACAGTTGTTGAGAAATGGACTTGAGTGTGAAAAAATTACAAAGTCACTCAACCATTTTGAAATACAAGAATGGGATATTTGACTATTTCAACAAGAATGTAACATTTTCTGTAAAAATGCCAAAATTTTTAAGTTGTTTTTCTTAAGTAAATATGAGAGCAAAAAAAACTGACAAGAAGATATTTTGACCAAATATTTGTATATATCTGATATATCTTTGATTTTGCAAAGTTTGGTTCTGGTTTATTTTTGTGGGATCTGTATCCAAAATTGTACCTAAAATTGCATCAATTTAAGCAATGTCATAGTATTTTCTTATTTAAAGCAATTTCCAAGTGGCATGTGACTGTTGAAGATGCAATTTTACTACAAAAACATTTGGATCTTTTACAGAAATTTTTTATTACAAATTAATGAAATAAAAGAGATAAGCTACTACTCGTTTTTCGCCAAAATCTTGAACCAAAAATTTAGCCCTTGTTCTTTGCTTAATAAATACATGAAATTTTTCATGGAATTTAGTGAAGATATGATACTAAATGTACCCATCAAGGATGTGATTTTTTTTAGAATATACAGTGAAACCTGTCAAAACTGAACACTGACAAAAACCGAAAACCTGTCTTAATCAGACTGATTATTAAGTCCCTTTAAACAAGTTTTCATTTGTTTTAACCTGCCTAATCAAAACACCAAACATTTCTTCAAGTTCAAAAGGGGTTTCACTGTATTTTCATAAATATATAATTCAAATCCTACATTTTTGGCCCTTTGGTTTTAATCTTAACAGTCAAATTTACTATGGTGTAAGTGCAAATATGTTCTGCAAAGAATTAATTAACCATTAATTGTAGTACATACGAATAATTTTATTAAACTAATCAAAGTGCCCAAAGTTGAGCAGAATAATCATTACTACATAACAATACAGTCAATTAACACAACATAATTAATGTGATTGATTAAACATGAAACAACAAGGAAAAAAACAACATATATTCATTTTTTTATATATGTAAAGGCAGCTTCACAAACTTTAATATTCAAAAAGAAAAGTTCTCAACCATTTAATGCCTAAGCCTAAAAAACCATGGATGACCAAGGATTGTCTCTTGTTGAGAAAAGAATTAAGGACACTTGGTAAACGATTACAAGTCGATAAAAAAAATATATATCTCCATCAAACCCATTCAAATTGTGTACAAAATCATAATAGACACACAAATAAAATGTTGAAAGCAGAATTTTATAGAACTTTTACACCTAACAGTTTAGATCACAAAGACTCAAAATATCTTTGGAAATCAATTAATAATTTTAAAACAAATAGTAAAGAATCTACCAGTCCTATAACAAATCAGGAATGGATAGATCATTTTAAGTCTTTGCTTAACACTCAGATAGAACTTCATTTAAATGATAATGAAAATGAGAAAAATAACCATTGTTTATTGGATTATCCATTTACTTGTAACGAAGTAATTAGAAAAATGAAGTCTGGGAAGTCTAATGGTCTTGATTTGATACTGAATGAGTTTGTTAAATATAGCGCTTCCTCAATGATTCTTCTTATTGTTAAACTTTTTAATAAAAAATTACAATGTGGGGAATTTCCAAAAATATGGAATTTTTCATATATTTCTTCAATCTTTAAATCAGGCGATCCAAATGAATGTCAAAACTACAGAGGTATTTGTGTTTCTAGCTGTTTTGGTAAACTATTTACATCTTTATTGCAAAACAGACTAACTTTATTTATGGAATCAACTAAGTATCAATCAGGGTGGTTTTAGAGAAGGATACAGAACATGTGATCACATTTTTATTCTGAAAACCCTAATTAATAAATATCTAAACAAGAATAAGAAAAATCTTTACATTTGTTTTGTGGACTTTAAAAAGGCATTCGACAGTGTTGTAAGGAAAGCGTTATTACATAAATTAATCAAAGGGGGAGTAGGTGGTCAATTTTATGACATAATAAAAGATATGTATAGTAATACTTTATATTGTTGCAAAACTGATGGTTTAATAAGTGAACCCTTCCAAGCTAATCTGGGGGTAAAACAAGGGGACAGCCTTAGCCCCACACTGTTTAATGTTTTTGTTGATGACATTGGTTCCTACTTCAATCCAATTTTAACTGACCCAGTTGACTTAAATCAAAAACTTTTCAATCATCTCCTTTATGCTGATGATCTGGTCTTAATATCAGAGACACCTGCTGGTTTGCAACACTGTGTGGATGCCTTACAGTCCTTTTGTAATGATTGGGGTCTTAGTGTGAACACCAAGAAAACTAAAATCATGATTTTATCAAATATCAAAAATAGATCTGTATTAGATGGACATTGTTTTTACTTTGGACCATTAGAAACTGCGTCAGAATATAAATATATTTCGTATTAACTTTAACAAGAGAGGTAAACTAACTCGCGCAAGGCATGTTATGCCTTAAAATCAAAATTACCATATTCTAATTGTATTGCAGTAGAAAAATGGGTAAAACATTTTAACTCGTTAATTTTACCTATAATAACTTATGGATCTGAAATTTGGGGCTAAGATTATAAAATAAATTAAGATAACGTTGATAAATTTCTATTTAAAAAGGTACAGAACGTGATAATGAAAAATGTTCTTGGTGTTCATGGTAAAGCATCTAATCTAGCATTAGCATCTGATATGAAGCTTTATTCTTTGTGCTTCATATCAAATAAACTGATGTTTTAATATTATGCTAGATTAACTGACATTGAGTTTGAGAAAAAAAGATCTTCTAAAATCAGCAAAGAGATAAAAATTTGTTTTCACAAAAAGTACTTGTTGGCTAAAATTTTTATTTAAATTGAAAAAGTCCCTGAATTTAGATTCTCTGCAAATATCACATACCATGTTAAGAGCTCTTTAAAATTAAAAAAAAGTTATGAAGATTAAATATTAAATCAACTTGAGAATATTAAATTTACTAAGATTTTTTTGGGTAAAATTTGCTCATCTTTTGAATTAAAAACATATTTAAAATTTGATATACCAAAATATAACAGGTCACTAATCACAAAAGCCAGAATAAGTGCACATTTACTCGCTATTGAAACAGGAAGACATTGTAAACCAAAAATGATTCTGCAAATTTTGCAAAGATCAAGTTGAAGATGAAACACACTTCTTTTTACACTGCCCTTTATATAAAGACTTTAAAGAGAATAATAGTATTTTCAAAAATATTATCAAAGATGATGACATTAAATCAGTGACATATTTACTTAACCCGAATAATTTGTTTAATACTAATCAGATATGCAATTACTTAAGTCAAGCTTTTGAAGTTCGCTGTAAAGATTAGTGCCAGTTGATCTAGCAAAAATTACTAGATAATATTATGTAGAGATGATATTTGATATAGTTACCAATGTAGTATTAAAATATAGTATTAATATTGTTTGACATGTCTTTCATGTACAATGGATTACGCATATATGTAATCTGTGCTTTATCCACTAAAATATTTGATTTGAATTGATTATTTCGCGAGTAAATAGAATATGACTTTTTTCATAACTTTCTTAAATCATAATTGTCATTTTCGTTTTGAAAAATGTAAGAAGTATAAGCATATAAAAACTTTTAAAATCTTCCACAATGTTTAATAAAAGTTTAACAGGGCATATTTGAACACTATTTGTTTCTGGTTTAAATAAATCCGATAAAACAATACTATTATTTTCTTTTCATGAATTTTTCATCCGTAATCTATTTTGACTTAAAATCATACGATTTATAACTGTTCTTTTTGCGTGTACCGTGCATCGTGTAATGTGTGGTTTGCTGATGAAGGGCAAAGCATGTGCGTGTAACGTGTGAATCGTGTGCATGTGGTTGGGGACCTACATTCCGAGGAGTGTACCATTCCAGATTCCATATCATTAACAAATAAGTTGAAAAGAGAGCGCTCAAACTGTCCCATTGTTAAGCCCCAAGTTTTGCTGCAAATAAAGGGCTCAATAATACATGTCTTTTATAAGCTTCAGGAAATTTCCCCAATACTTTTCTTTTTAATTTGTTGAATAAAGCATCACTATCTATGCTATCAAATCCTCTTTTAAAAAAATAAATTATGTTTGTTTTTGAGTCTGTATAAATAACTGTTCTTCAACAATGATCAGTAGTTCTATAACCACTACTTAAAATCTCCATGAATAAAACTTAGAAGTTTATTGTTTCAAGATGATCTTTCAACCTTTTCTGTAGCAAGGATGTAAATATTGATTGTTGATTGCTTAACGTCCAGTGGCAAATATTTCATGCATATTCAGGACGAAAACAAAGTTCAGCAATTATCAATATCGAAAAAGGGGCTGGGACGGGACACAACAGGGCAACGGTTTTTGATTGGATTGGAAAAAGGGAGTGATGGGTATGGACATAAAATTTAGCTTTTTGTAGCGGCATAAACTTCTCTTTTTCGAAAACTACAAAAGGGGTCTTTTACGTGTAAGGAGCGTGGCAATCTCCAAACACGTCACCCACTATGGTCCACGGCCAGGCTTTCTGTTTTATAACCTGGCAGCCACCCAACGAGAGGGCCTCCCCTATCCGCCATCTGGGGTTCGCGCTGGGTCAGCTCTGTGGGTCGAGCCCTGGAGACCGCTCCGGTGTCCAGAGGATGTAAATGAAGCAGTTTGTGATACTGATACCCCTTTTATTAATACAATCATTTGGCACTCCAGTCTATAAATAAATAAACAAAGTGAATGATTCTCAAGTTTTGGCAACTTTTCACAGTTTAAAATTTTATTAAAGAAGTAGAATTCCCCGCTTTAATGAATTCTTTTTAAGATCAAGTTAGTAACTCTCTTTTACAATTTTTATGTCGTTTAATCCATTTTTTTTAAAATTTCTTTACAGTCAAAAGGGAAGTCCAGTGGGGATGGGGTTTGGGTTGTGCCGGTAGTAGGATCATTTATTTTACAGTCAACTGAATTATTGTTTATCAAAGATTTATAATTCCTCAATCCACTCAGATTGGGAAATCGTGTTCAACTGAGCCAGTCGGTCTCCTTTTTATTTTTCTTTATTTTTTAGAGAGATTGTCAAAATTGTTTGGAATTGTTAGGGTCAATATTATTTATTTCGTTAATGGAAGATGTGAAAAACTGATGTTTCAAATGATTATTAGGATATTATCATATGATTATATTATCGGACGCAATTACGATATATATGTATGACGAACCCAGATGTTCTTTGGGGACTTTTGTAGTTTATTCTTTAGAGATTTCGCTTCTCTTCTTCCTTTGACATCCACGGTTTCTTGTGTTTTGCTTTTTTCATTTTATTATTAGGTCTCCTTGGACGTTTATATATGTTTTCGATGCTGAATAAAGACAAATGTTTTCTAGTTTAAAGCACGAGTATCGGTAACGTTAAATTTTTTCATCTTCAATCAGATAATTCAAGTAAACAATTCTTTCTAATAGAGCATGATTTATTCTTTTCCTATTTAATTTAAATTTGGGTTTGGTGTTATCTCGCTTTGTACAGCGTGCTATGAAGAGTATATATTCCCTGTCCATTACTACAAAAATGGCAAAATACCCCAGTGAATCTCCAAGAATTCTACTGTTTAATATTTTCAATTGGAAATCTTTAAATACATTGGTTAAGAGTTTCTCATGCGTATTATGGTTCTCATCTAAATGCTATGAATAGGAAAATCAGCTTGATATTCTACGGATATTCATATATGTTGTCATTGTAATCGTTTTGAAAAAAAACTAAAGACTCTTGTCCAGGTTTTCAAGTCAGTTCCGTAAATTTCATAATTTCGTAATGAGTTTTGAGATTTAATGTTCTGATTCTTTTTAGCGTAATGTAGTTTAATAAAGGAAAAGCATACATATGTTGCTTTCTTAAACTGAAATAAAATTTTGTCTAGTATTAGCATAAGCCAAATTGAAAATGGTGATTTCTGTAAAACATTTATGTGTTTTCCTAATTGGACCCGAGGCCGGCCGGGATATAGAAACGGGCCGTTCGGTTTTTTTCGCCTGCAGGTAGAACCCCTGCTAAAGTTTGACCTAAACTCATTCGATTTATACATTTCTTTTTGCATGAACCGTGCATCGTGTAGTGGGATGTATATATACTCGAACTCCCCTTCGCAAAGATTGTGCCGGGGAAGGGTTCCTGGATTTAGATTTGGGAAATGTATAATTCACAAGACGTTAAGGACGCCGCAAGTTTAGAAAATGCCACGTTCTAAGCACATTAAAGACCCTAATGTACAGCAAACGAAATTTGCCACGACTTTAGTCAAAATATATCGAAAGTTCAGCTATGAAGTATGCCATGTTATATATCGTTGGAATTCTAATTTTTTGCCGCAACTTATCATGCAGTTAAAATTTCAGATTTTCTCAGAACAAAAAAATTTCCCATAACCCCTCTATGTTAAATTTTTGACATTGAAAAAATCTATCTAAAAATTGCATGTTTTCATATCTACAATTCGCACTTCAGTGTGTTGTAGCTTAAATATAATTAAACTATATACTTTAAATTTCATCTTTTATCTGTCATTAAACCATAAAAAATTAAAATTTTATCATGTCTTGTTACCCGAGAACATTAGTTGATTTAACCAACAAAATGAAGAAAATTTACAAAGTCGAAAAAAATAACATTACACCCTATGGGGACCATTTTTATTCCAAGATAAAATGAATTTTTAACTACAGCATCAGCTGCGGCAAAAAATTAGAATTTCAACGATATATAATTTGATATATTTCATTGTCTAACTTTTGATAGAGATTCACTTTTGTTGTGGCAAATTTCGTTTGGTATACTATAGTGTGTTCTGTTTTAGATGAGAGGTTACTCCTTGAAATGTACATATAGCATAACAAAATTCACAATATTTATTTTACATGCTATTTCATGTCAAGTATGAAGCAATTAATATTAACTTTTAAACTATAGTTCTGTATTCTGACATAGTTAGGGAGTGTTCTTGCGAATGACGACCTAACCAACGAAATTCATGAGATTCCCAGAATTCCGTTGTATTTCCCAATAGGTCCATCCACACGACATGATATTCAGCCATAAGAAATTTTGTACCTGCAAATTTTTGTCCTTCCCTCAGTGGGATTCGAACTCACGCTGCTGTGACATCTCTGGCTTTCATCGCCTGCACTGTGTCCAGCGCCCTAGACCACTCGGCCACCTAGGCTATATAAAAATATAGCTTTCGGTGACCGG
>JAULBM010004415.1:0-11903 GCA_032357055.1 Geukensia granosissima | reverse complement strand
TATGTTTGTCTTTCGTTTCATTTTGTTGGCCATGGTCTTGTCTGTCCTCGACTTAACGGTTTCTGTCTGCCCCTTTGGTATCTTCGAATTCCTTTTATAAAACTATCCTATTAGATTTTTTTTTCTAACCTAAGTTCAAGTTTCAGAAAATTATGATTTTTTGTATTGCTTTTTGATTTTGGACTACCAAGTAGCTGACAGTTTTCACGGTACACTTTTAAGTTATGTCTTGTTGGATTTGTATATCTTTGTACCAACCTCAAGACTTGAAACAAATAAAATTGATTTTGAGGGTTTATATTATGGTTGCTTTGTCACACCAATGTCTAAAGTTATCTAGAGGGGTGGGTGCTTACAAACATGTTTAACCCTGAGACATACTTTATGTGCCTGTCCAGTCTAGGAATCTGTAATCCAGTAGTTGTGAGTGCTTACAAACCTGTTTAACCCTGAGACAGACTTTATGTGCCTGTCCAAGCTAGGAATCTGTAATCCAGTAGTTGTCTCCCCTTTGATGTTTTACTTATTTATATTTCTATAATTCATAGATCATTGTTATTTTTAAATTGTTTCACTCTTTGTTCTAATGATGCTTTTCACAGCAGATCTTAGGCTAGTGTTTAAGTTGTAGTCTACTATTGAATTATACAAATTTTTCACCTATGAAGGCTTAGCTAGTTTTTTATATATAAATCATGTCCAGGTACAAGCTCTGGAATATCCAATAACTTTTTGTCTAACTGCTTGTTTATAGCAGATATTTCCTGAAATATTTACAAAGGTTTTACTGTGAAATAATGAGATATCTCCCTTATTGGAATTTTTATAGTGCATTCTATCTTCTTGGTCATTAATGAAATTGCCTGAAACATTTGCAAAGATTTTACTGTTAAAATTATGAGTTATCTCCCCTGTTTAGATTAATACAGTGCAATTATTCCTCCCAATAGCAGACCAGAAAAGCAAAACAATTTGTACATTACTTGACATTCTGAATAAAATTTCAAATTTAAAACATGTATAGTATTACTGGTACTTAAATTGTAATAAATTTTGTCATTATAAATGGCTGTCTTGTTTACAATTGTATCATTTATCTTATTTCTAAATTAAGGTTCAGATATTTAGATGATATATGTAAAAGAGACCACACCACTTCAGAGTAATACCGGTAGTATGAATTGTAATATCAATAAAACCTAACTAGAATCATGATCCTAACAAGGGGAAGGATTCCAACCTTGTTGAATGCCTTGTAACAACCTCTACATTCAATATCAATAAAACCTAACTAGAATCATGATCCTCACAAGGGGAGGGATTTCAACCTTGTTGAATGCCTTGTAACAACCTCTACATTCAATATCAATAAAACCTAACTAGAATCATGATCCACACAAGGGGAGGGATTCCAACCTTGTTGAATGCCTTGTAACAACCTCTACATTCAATTTCCACTGTTTTGAGGAGTAGGTCTCCTCAACATTTACCACATATTGTTCCTTTTGCATATTTACTGTAGCATAAAGCATAAGCCAACAAAATGTCACCTACTGCTGGGTTTTGAAAAAAAAAGTTTAAATACATGTAATGGAAAAAAAAATTATTAAGAAAGCACTGTTTCCATGGGTACAAAAACAATCCAATTTTGTAAGGTGCCATTAGATTTTGTAACACAAAGATCTATAACTGAGTTCCTATAATGATTTACTTGGTTTTCAGTTACAAACAAATTAATAAGCATTTAATGCAACGTGCTGTATGATTTTAAGTTCATAACTTGAAATTCAACAAAATTTGAGAGAGGTCCACTTCAAAAGATATTCAAATTGCTCAAGTAGTTGCAGACAAAAGAGAATTAAATTTCCATCTTAAGTCGCTATGGTAACCAAGTCTCTAAGTTACCAAACATATCAACCTTTTATACTTTTTACACTTTAAGAAATAACCATGAACAGCACAATGATTAACTTCAAAAACTTTCATAACCTTAAAATCAAAGAATAAGGCCTTAAATAAAATATTGTTTGTTTGCTGTTTACTGTCCGACCCTGAAAAATCGACCCGACTGTCAAAATTTTATTGGCCTATTTTTAAAATATTTTTTTTATTCGATCCGGATATTCTGGTTACTGCCGGTATCGTTTTGCGATTAGATCAAATATCAAGTTTATGTTTTTGGTGTGTATTTATTATTTTTTCTGCAAACCTTCTTCACTGCTGAAAATATTTTTCCTACCTACCGACCCCACACTCGGAGAGTACAGTCGGAAACAGCAAACAAACATATTTTTAAGGTAGGCCTATTACATATAACATTTTTTGCAAAACACTGGATTACATTCACAAAAGTTTGAATTGATTACTTGATATAGAATAAAAACTTTATGATATATGTCCAACAATAAAATGAAATAAAAGTGAAATAATAAATCAATATGACTTCTCCTAGCATCAATATAAATACTGTTTGATCCCAGAATCAATTACAAATTCTCATCTTCAGGTTAAAGTATTCTGTATCATTATAAAAGAACTGAAAAGGTGTTCTAATTACTATAAAAAGTTATTTATTTCCATACCTGAAAATCTAAAAGAATATAAGATGCAAATTCTCAAGTTGTCCTCAAAGTCTTCCAGTGTCATTATTCAATAAGGAAATAAAGAAATATATATTTTTTTACCTCCTGAGAAGAGTTTCCACATGCATTAATGTTTCAAGTTTGGATAACACATAAAAGCTGCAGGGTGACCCTCACCAAAGTAAGAAGTACTCATTTGACTATAGCCAGGATGAAATATATAACAATGTATTTTGCCTGTGAACATTAATTAAAAGAAACACTATTTTGTGTTGTTTCACACATTTTCAGTCCCTGGGGATATAGTCTAATCAATAATTAATCAACCTACCTATCTTTAAGTAATTTCTGCTAAATATGGAACATTTGTATATCCAATCAAATTACTTAAGTAACAAAACCACATCCAGTGTGATGATATTATATTAATCCAATTACTTCTTCCAATTACCACTAAAACTTTATGTAAAATGAAGCTGTACTTGTATAAATTATTCAAATTATCATCAGCTAGGCAGAATATATCACAATACAGGATTTTATGTTGATTAGCTTTAAAATATCAGGCTAATTTAAGGTAACAATTGAATTTAGTTGGTTTTTGGCGAGGTCACAAAAGTTCAGATTTTAATCACAGACAGGGAACAGATAATGTCCACTACATTCCGCTTGGCTGGACAATCTGAAATATCTACCTTTATCATCCTGGACGGAAGGTGGGGATGATTTACAGGTGATTCATAACACTTTAATTAGATTTTTAAACCAATTCAAAAAAGTTAAAATTAAGTGTATTAAAATTGTTTGACTTTAAAAGTATCATATCATGTCCACAGTCAATATTTAAACTGGATTAAATTCTATGTCAAATGTAACATAATAGTAAATAGAGAACACACACCTCAACTAAGAGTTTGCTGAAATGAATAAAAAGGTTATTATAGAAAAAACTTAACCATATTTTTATAAAATAGCGTTTATTTTGTAGATTGAAAAAGTGTTAGCAAGTTGCAATGATATTTTTAGCAATTTCAATGTATTTTAAGCTTCCCTGAGTTTAAAGTTCTCTATTTAGATTTTACATTGTAAAATAGGCCATTTCTTTGTTGGGAGTAGCTTTTCACATGCGCAAGCACAATAGCAGGAGTAGACAATGTCAACCCTGTTCAAAAATTAGAAAATCAAACTTGGATTTAATAACCTGAAAAAATGCTTTAAGCCATGTCTGCATGGAATTTTAAAGACAATTCTAATATGAATCACAAGGGGTTCTGAATAAAAGAAATGTACACAGCTTTATTTAATACTATGGTATGTCTAGGTCAAACTTTAGAGATCCTACCAAAAACAACATATGGTCCACTCTCAACGTTAAATCTCCATGAGAATTCAGGGGCGCATAGTGTAAGACATGACTGTTAACTGTGGATTATTCTTTCTTTTGATAATAATAAATACAAGGTCAGAAACACACATATAATGTAACTTTGTTATTTAACTTTGTTCAAAAATAGCACTCCAAAAAAGCTTGCCATAGAGTTAAGGTTTTTATGTTCTCTTTTTGAATACAGAAAAAGTTTTCTTTTTTCATCCCCCTTTTGACGAATTTTACCAGTATATCTAATAAGTACAGAACACCTTTTACTTACTTACTTCAGAAGAAAATATTAAAATGGCAACTCAAATATTCATGGTCCAAGCAAATACAAAAATGAAAAGATATGGGGTAAATGTCAGATAGATTGCATTACAACCGGGAGAAAAACAGATTTTAAAAAATTTACAGAGATTAAAGCTTATATTGATTAAAACTTGACTTTTGTAGAGAAAAGAAATTTTGAGTCTCTCTTTTGCAGATAGTCCAAACTTGCAAAGCCTACTTAAATGTGAGAGACTCAGATTTGTAAATTCCCTCTGTTTTTTATAGTCCAAGTGCAGTCTTTCTGACATTTACCCCAGATCTTTTCATTTTCAGACAGTGTATATTCAAATGAAGACTTACTGCTCCCTCCAAAATTACAATGAGATGATAAAATCTATTAAAGCAGCTAGCTTAGTCATATATAATAAAAGTCAGCTAAGAAAAGTATAAAGTTTAAAGAAAAATTATTCTCCCCCAGAGAAAATGATGACAAACTGCATCAGATTTTACACGATATTATCAAACAATTCCAAGATACAAATAAATGAATAATAAACAGTTGCCTAGAGTCATCCATAAACAAACAATATTCCTCCCCACAAAACATAAAAAATATATTACCTGTCACAAAATTCATTATCATCATCAGGTGTTCTTCATTTGAACTTATCCTTTGAAGTTTGTTTCCACTAATTAACACTTAATTAATACAATCATTAAACAACTAACGACATGTCAGGTAAAACAAAACAGAGCTCGTTACAGGTAAAGACATGTGTCAGTACACTTTCGGTCCTATTGTTATTTCTAAATTGTATAAACATGCCAAATCAACTGAAAAAACGGTAAATTAAAGAATAGTCCCGCTCAACTGAATCTGGATAAATCATCAGACCATGAACAAAATGAGCGGTAAATTTTTCATGTGATGCTATCATTAATATAAATCACACAAGTCTATCATTATTTAAATCAGATTTAGACGTTAAGTGTTTTATACTTATGTATATACAACTTTAACTTGTTAATTATAAAGGGCCTCCCTAACAGCTTTGAAGTTCAAATTTCTAAAATCAAGCTTCTTAAAATCTGTATGGTGCAGCCCTACACACTGCTATTATCATATTTATATAAAGAAAGCATCAAGTTTGTTATTGAGCCAAAGTAAAGTGAAATATAATATATATTAAATGTACAAACCATAAAATAGGCATAGGTTAATATCAATATGGTCATCATCTATCTACTTTGAAATGGTGCCAAAAATTCAATTTTGTTCATTTTCCAATTTCGTTACCTGTTTTGAATGGACTTAGATCTATTACTGTAGGTATAATCTATGCATCTACTTCAAAAGTAGAATCTGATGCAGTTTGTTATGATGTCATCTTGTCACCCCACTATCCCAGGGTAGGGTCGAGTACTTACAAACATGTTTAACCCTGCCACATACTTTTCTTGATTATTTTTCTATTTCAATATCATCACATTTTATATTGAAAGTATTTTACAGCTTGCCTTAGAGTGTGGATATTTGTCCATTATTGAAGGCCTTAGGACAACTGTAGATGTTATAATTTATACTTTTTGGATGTCTGTCTTATAGACAATCTAAGTTTTACCACACTTCCTCTTATTTTATTACATCCAAAACAAGACTTGTTTTAGTATTTTAGGATTAAGGTGTCAGGGGGGAAGGGGCTGGAAACTGGAAAAAGCAGCTAGTGACTGGATCTGCAGCCTGCCCCAGCAGAATAAACTTTTCCCATTTATGTTTTATGCTATATGAAATTATTTTCATAAATTCAAATTAATGAATAATAGTTATTATTGGTTGGATGGTATGCCAGATAAAATTCTGAGAGGGGACCACCTGAACACCATTCTACTAAAGTTTGGTTCCAATTGTCTCTGCAGTTTCAGACAAGAAGATTTTTAAGTGAATTTCCCATAAGGTCCCATGTTAAACTAAGTTTCTTTGTGGTGGCTATCTTGGTTAGTCGGTTTGGATGCCGGATAAAATTTTGGTAGAGGGCCATCTAAGGACCATTCCATTACAGTCTGGTTCCAATTGGCTCAGCAGTTTCAGACAAGAAAACTTTTAAGTGAATCTTCCATATGGTCCTATGTTAAACTAAGTTCGGCTGTGGCAGCCATCTTGGTTGGTTGGTGGGGATGCCAGATATAATTTTGGTAGAAGACCATCTAAGGCCCATTCCACTAAAGTTTGGTTGCAATTAGCTCAGCAGTTTCAGACAAGAAGATTTTCAAGTGAATTTCCTATAAGGTCCCATGTTAATCTAAGTTCTGCTGTGGCAGCCATCTTGGTTCATCTGTGGGGATGCCAGATACAATTTTGGTAGAGGACCATCAAAGGACCATTCCACTAAAGTTTGGTTCCAATTGGCTCAGCAGTTTCAGACAAGAAGATTTTTAAGTGAATTTCCTATAGGGTCCTATGTTAAAATAAGTCTGGCTGCCGTGGCCATCTTGGTTCGTCAGTGGGGATGCTGAATACAATTTTGGTAGAAGACCATCTAAGGACCATTCCACTAAAGATTGGTTCTGATTGGCTCAGCAGTTTCAGACAAGAAGATTTTTTAATACACCAACCCCTTTTGTTCTTTTTTAGTTACAGCAGCCATAATGGATGGAAGATCAGGATGATGGATATAATTCTGAAAGGGGACCATCCAAGGACCATTCTATCAAAGTTTGATAAAAATTGGCCAAGCAGTTTCAGAGGAGAAGATTAAAACGTGAATTGTGGACGGACGGACGACCTAAGGACAACGGACGACAGATGCCAAGTGATGGCAAAAGCTCACATGGCTTTTTAGGCCAGGTGAGCTAAAAAAGACATAATCCTGAACTTCTCCCATGTTAGGAAACCATTGAATTGATTAACTGGGTGATTATTGTTATTATTAAATAGGCACTATTCATTAACGGGGACAGTTTTCATTACAAATACAAAATCACCAATGTTGAATAAATATGGAAAATTTTGGGTATGCTTTATGTACATTTCAAGTGGTAACCTGTCAGCAGTCAGCATCAGAACCTTAACATAGGAAGGCAGTTTTGTCACCATGGAGTCATGTTTGGAGTTGGGGAAAAAACTTAGCCTTTGCAACTGGACAAAGCAAAGATGATGAAAGTGTTCATTAACATGCTGAGAGCCTAACATTCTCCTACAAAGGATCAACTATTAATGTCATCCCAAGGAATAATATACATCGCATGCAAACCACACATTCTTTGAGCAGAGGTTCTACTTCCTGTCAGAGAAACTAAGCAACCAATTCCTTAATCTGGATACTCTTAAGGTAGAGTATTATACATTTGACCGAACCAACAGCTGTTACTTTAGGAGGCAAGGAGTTTTGTTTTGTCACATGTTATCATACTGACAGTATTATTTTACAAATACATGATCTTTTATTTGGGGCGATTTATAGCTTTTCACATGGAGTGTTATTCTGCCCTTTGTAAAGGCCTTGTGGAGACCGCTAGATTTTTCATTCCCCTCTGTTTTCCTCATGGTTGGAGTGCACTCTCCCTGGCATTTTTCACAGATGTATCTTTTCATTTTCATATTTTTGTTATACACAGGCCAAACTTAAGAGGCAAGACACCATTAAAAAAGGTAATTTAGCAATTTTGTTTTGTATGAATCGGTACCTAGGAAAACGAGTGGAATTCCTTAAACTGACTCTACAACAAAGTATCAGTTAATACAGCTTATTAGCATGTCAAACAATAGTGTGAAATGTTTGCTGTTCAGCTTATGTTAAAGTCATTGATCATGTATTTCACCTTGGCAAACTGGAATGTTTAAGACATATTATGTAATTGTTTAATTTTCGTTATGTGGATAATTTCCATGTTTATAAAGAATTTACTTAACATCAATGGTTAAACCACTTCATAAACCTTTTAATATTTCATAAGTTAGAGAAGATGGTAACAGTAACATAGGTATTTACATACACTAATAAACCTAAATATTGCTGAATTTAATCAACTGTATATTTTATTTCACCTTATAAAATCAAGAAATTTTGGTAGCTTGTTCAATTTAAATGCAATTTTAACTTAATGGTTTGTGACATGTTTAAAAAACAAATCATAAAATTTTCTTTGTTGTCATTTAATGGGACAATCAAACAAAAATTGATGAAATATAACTACTGTACAGAAAGGTAAATACAGGCCAGCTTTACTTATCAAAAGCCCAACTTCCTGAAAACATTAGGTCAACTGACAGAATCTCAAAAGGACTGAAGAAAAGTCTGATGATTTTTTCGTCTAATTCTCCCAAAATAAATTGTTTGGACTGATGTCTTTTGGTCTGACTAATCTTATAATTCTAGTCAGACAACTTTTTAACAAGTTTAGGAAGTCTACTAAATAGGAAAAAACCCATCAAAATCAGGCACAATATAAAAAAGGTTAAAAAATTACAACTTGGTCATTGTCAATAGAGATAGGTCATGCTTTATTTACTCGTTATATGTCTTTTTCATGAGGAAACCTTATAAATATCAGACAAGAAAAGAACTTGCATTTAAATACAATGTATAAGAAAAAAAACCTTCAGTCCCACCCTAAGGATGGATGGGGCTAGATCACCAAAAATCAATATAAACCTTTATCTATTATTGAAAATCAATGTCCAAAATATATAAAGAATTGGTTTCTAGAACTAAAGTTATCACTGGTAACCAACCTCTCTTCTGATGGCAATGTCAATGATGACATCACTGAACCATAATACAACTGCAATTTTTGCAATTGTATAAAAATTTTCAACAAATTCTGACAAGAAATGGACCAGAAGAATTTTGACCAGTATCTATAAATTGGGATTGCACCTGCTATTAAATATCTGTTTTCTTCCAATACACTTATAGATTATCACTTTTAGAATTGATAAACAGTTGTTCTATCCCCCTTTAAACTGATAAACAGAAATATTATCTTTCTTTAATATGATCAACAGAAAAAATATCTTCCTTCAATCTATAAGAGACAGATGGTATCCATACACTTTCTATACAATGAAAAATATGGTCCCAAAAATTTCACCATCCTAAGAAAAAGGGAGATAATTAATGTTGGTTTAATTGACTTATTTTTATTCTGAAACATTTTCAGAAGTCAGTATTTAATATTTCTATTTCTTTCCCTCAGTTATCCCACTCTTTTCCTTTTTTTAAAATTTATGCTTTTGAGGTGTTGTTCTAAGATGAGAGTCCAGTCAAAATAAATATTAACCTTGAACTAAATACAATAGAATAAATTTCTTATTTTTCATCTGATTTTATAAAATTTTTAAGGGTGGCCTTTTAAAATATTACATATAATAAGAAAATGATTCAGAAAATATTTAATAGGCAAATTTTTTGAAACCACTTGTTTCCCCAGAGCACCCTAAAATATACCGTCAAAACATTACACTTTGTCAATACAAAGTTCAAAGATATGTTTCTCAATATATATACTAAGAAGGCATACCTGTTGATCTGTCATTTTAACATCCAAGAAAATCTCACACAAATTCTGTCAAACTGACCTGCAGAAATTTCACTTATTCCACTTTCTGTTTGCTCTTGTGCTTATTTTAATCCAATTTTAGTATTTCAAACAACAGTCAAATCATAAATTAAAGAGACCACTTCATATAATGTATCTTAACAAAATATAATATGTATAAATGTCTATAAAACTTCTATTGTGGTGGGGCTGAACAAATATTGCCAAGAAATAATTTATTTACTAGTAAATTTATATTGAGAATTTATTGGAATTTATTAATATACAAGGTCAGATGATAACAGCATCTGCCAGACATATCTAGAGAGAGAGCTTTTTGGGATGCTATATAACAAGCAGTTTTGGGATTTTACCAACCAACATTTTAAACTGGGGTTTTGGGTTTTTTATACCACTGAAGATGTTTTTAAATGCAGCTACACTTGGCTAAAACTTCTTTAAATTATGAGGTAGAAGTGACTTAATATCCCCCAGAGAAAGGGAGAAGAGGGATTATTTGCCTGGGAGAAGTGGTGAGACTATAGGGAGAAATTAGATTTTTTTAGTGACATGCAATCAAAGGTTTTGATAAAAGTTTTCTTTTATAATATCAATTTTGTAGAAGGTAATTTATAAGACATAAACAATCTAAAGTGTTGGTAATGAAAAAACCTTACTATAACAGCCTTTAAATTTTTTACAAATGAATATTGAGCTTTTTAAGGTTATTTTATTCAGTAGAATATGAGCTTGAAATGTGGATACAAGTATCACTTTCCAAAGCATTTAAAATAAAAAATCCTTTTATTAACTGTGTATATGTATTTTATTAATTAAACATCAATTTCATTGATTAGCTGGTAGACCTAAGTAGACCTAAGTTTAATTTTAAATAAAAAATAATTTACAATCTTGTAAAATTTGGAATATTGTTTTAAAACAGGTTATTTGTAATACAATTGGAATAAAAAAATAAATCAATATTCATTTTATTATTGAAAACACTAAATTTTATTCAGTTAAAAATCTGCACTTTTTTCCTGTATCTTTATTAGACTGGGACCTTACTGTAACAGACCCTACTCCTGGTAACATAAACACATACATCAAGAGGTTTTGATCAGGCAGGGTTTGTCCGAATTATTCTTCCTTAAACCCTTCTCCAAACAGATATTTTACTTAAAATAAAGGAACACTAACAAAATTGTGAATCAGTTTATCCGAATAAATTAATTTCACAAATTTATCCCCTCCACCTCTAAATTAACAGCATAACTCAAATGACTTCACAAAATCAAAGAGCAACATCTTGAATTTACAAGTCGTCAAATTAACCCTGAGAAATTAACAAAGTAAAGTGAAGGTCCAGAAGGTGACTTCTTTGCCAACACAACCCATCAGCATGAGTCCTGTATACATGGACACTGACATCTCATATAGATGAGGCACACATCATCTCAAATTGAGTTTTGTTTCATCACAAACTGAACAATGAAATTGGCCTATCCTTGCATTTGAGTAATAACTGATTTTGAGATTTTTTGGACCATATGAAGTCTGGAATCATTTGTAAATTCCTCTGGTTTTCTCCTGGTTGGAATGCAGTCTCTCTGACATTTACCCCATATCTTTTCATTTTCACTGTTTCTTGGGACTTACCAAAATAAATTTTGAAAATCTAGTCAATAGAAAACAATTTAAAAATGTACAATTAAATGTTTTTTCAATTAAATTTTTTGGACAAAATATGTTGATTTTTGCAAAATATGTTGATTTTTAAACTGATATTGACCTCTCGACATGATTTTTTATTCAAGTCAATAAATTTCATAGGTAAGTTAAAACTAATTTTCAGGATCTTATAATACTGGTGTAGTAATTATGAGAAACCCCTTTTTTCTCATTATCATCCTCATTCCACCGAGGGAAAATATCAACTGGGCAGCCACAGATTCTTAGGAGCTCATTCATCATACCACTTCCCTCCCCAAAGATGAGAATGTAAGAAATACTATCCTTTTCTCCCCTTCTCAAAGGTTTTGCTGGGGAAAGAATAGGCACTATGTATCTCGGTCCTTGAGGCACTAGTCCTCTAAAAGGGGCGTCCCTGATTGTGGGGGATGTATAAATTCACAATCCGT
>JAULBM010004404.1:0-11903 GCA_032357055.1 Geukensia granosissima | reverse complement strand
TTTTTTTTTTTCCCCCCCCCCCCCCCCCCCCCTTGTGTATGAACAAACAGTTGGTGTCCAGTCTAAATATCAAGTGTTTCATTAAAATCGGATGAGCAGTTTCAAAGGAGTTGCACTAAGAAGGTCATTTATGAGGATTTTTTTAGTTTAAAGGGGCATTACTCCCACAAAATAAGGGGATAAAAATGTCCTGGTAATATGCACAAGTACATATTATTTCCATTCAACATATGAATTTTCATAAAAATCAGATGAGTAGTTTCAGAGGTGTAGAGCTGACAAAGTCATTTATAAGGATTTTTATAATTTACAGGGGCATAACTACCATAAAAATGAGAGGATCAAAATTTTGTGGTAACATGCACAAGTACATATGATGTCCCTTCAATGTATGTAGTTTCATAAAAATCGGATGAGTAGTTTCAGGAAGTTGCACCGACAAGGTCATTTATGAGGATTTTTTTAAGTTTAAAGGGGCATAACTCCCACAAATATTGAGGGGATCAAAATTTCGTGGTATTACGTATATGGACGTCCCATCAATATTTGAAGATATATAAAAATCAGATGAGAAGTTTCAGAGGTGTTGCGCTGACAAATTTTGTGACGGACACACGGACAGACAGACAGACACATGGACAGGCCAAAAACAATATGTCTCCCCACCATAGTAGAGGGGGGGGGACATAATTTCACCGTAGTCTTCCAAAGTTAAGGTCAATTAAACCTCCCTTCCACTCATCTGACAGCTTTTCTATTTTGAAAAATGCCTCAACTTTCATACAATACACTTTATATCTGTCATGCTATAAAACATAATCATAAACCTACAAATTTTCAGGCCTAAAAAACACAAGTCATTAAGTTTACTTTTTATTATCACATTTGTTTCAACTTGCAAGGAGAAAAATTTGACTGATAACCTAAAGCTTTAACGAACGAGGATTTTTTTATCTCACAGAACCTAAGGACAAATTTAAATGTTATAACACATTAACTTGACAGTTGCCACAACCATGCAAAATGAAATACAGTGAAACCTGCCTAAACCGAAACCCGAGAAAACCGAAAACCTGTCTAAACCGAAAACCTGTCTAAACCAAAAATCAAATTAAGTCCGAACATTAAAAAATCTTTGCAGACATAACCTGTCCAATCTGAACACCTGTGTAAACCAAACAAATTCTTAAGTCCCAATGGTGTTCGATTTAGACAGGTTTCACTGTAATAGCTGCATTATTTATTGTGTACTTCCCATACCAATTAGGAAATACAAGCCCTCATTCCTTTGGTTGATTAAACGGATGTTAAATCTCCTAGAGATGAAACTGTGTAGAACAGTTATAGTGAGCATGCCAAATGCCAGCATTACATTAACTTGTGCAAGTGCCAGACAATAGATGAATAGAACTAAACCAGAAGAAAATGACTGGTTTTTGTGGGTTGCAGAGTGATCTATACATATTAAATATTGTAAAAGTAGTAATATTCATGGTGTATTAATTTTAGCTATATTTGCCGTCTTAATTTTTCTGCAAAAAATATGTACACGCAAAATGCCAAAATTTACATAGACATTTCATAGATAAAAAGTATTCACAAAAAATAGAACCAATGAACATATACAGAGGAATAAATCCAAGATTATTAATACTTTTACAGTAATATGCAGTTTGGGCTTTTCATAAAGGGGATAAAAACAGGATAGAGATTCAATCTGCATTGTTAATTTTTGCAAATGTGTACAAGAAATGAAGAATTACCTGTCTTGTGAACAGACATGACATAACAAAACCTCTCAATATCCAATAATTGTAGGCTACAGTGGAGAAGAATTTCTGCCATTAATATCAGTGGAAAAGAATTTCCACCATTAATATCAATAATCTTATAAGGTGATATATTTAATATTTCTTTAATCAAATATGAATTGCTGTAAGCCTAGGTTTGATGCTTTGTCATATTTGAATAGGTATTAATATTCTGTACTGCACTGTAGTTATCAAACAAAGAAAACAAGGAGATTTAACATCAGTTCTTTCATCAGTATAGAAATTTAGTGTAGTTTGAGATCATTTCCACAAATAATACAGGAAGACACTTTATACTTCATAACACACAGCCAAAATTTTCCTCCTACAAGAATTATATTTTTAGTATTATCCTAGAATGTCTATATCTTCATCCTCAGGAGGGGGAGATAACCGTGACATGGACAAGACTTCCTCTTTAACAAACAAGCCACTTCGTTTTTCTTTCAGTATCTGTTTGTATTCTTTTCTTTGTCGCTGTTTGTCAACTCGATGTCTTGATTTTCTTTCTTGTGATTGCAATTTCTAAAATAAAAAATTTTCTGTGCATCAAAAAAGAAATTGATAATGTTATAGTGACCACTTCCCCTTTAAATGTTTATGAGAGGGCTATTTCATGAAATGGAATGTTTTAAGAACCAATAATTGTCACCAAATTTTGGGGTCAAATATCAAAATCCGACAAGAAATAAAAGTTTCAAACATTAGGGCTTGGCCATTTTTGGACCCCTCTTATCTCAATAACAGTAAGAGATAGGTCATGACGCTTGTGGCCTATTTTGTTGACTTTTTCATGGGACGCCAACGACATTGACGACAACAGCATCATACCATAATACGACCGCAAATTTTTGCAGTTGTATAAAAATGAACGCAGTGATCAAAATGACATTTTCTTAACTGTAGATAATTGGATTTATACCGACTAATAAACAAGCTTGATTTATATCTATATAAATACCTTTTTACTCTTCCTGGGTGAAGACTTAGATATACTGTTATCATCTGACTGGCAATCTATACATGAATGTGTTTTTATATAATCGATGATCTTGTCAATTTTTTCTTCTGTCATGTTTGTTATATCTGAAAATATTTTTTAAAGTTTTTTTTTATTTGAAAACAATTTAGGTTTCTTCCCATCTAAATTCTGCCTACTTTTAACCTAGTACATATAACTTGACTGTTAATGTTTTTTCAGACTAAATGTAATGGCAGTTTGAAGGCACTTGACAACCAGTCAGTTAATACCAACCACAATGAATAAGGGGACGCCCTTCATTTTTTTCTCTGAAAAAGGTGGTACAGGGTTATTTCATGTAATGTGTTTGCCGTTTTTTATTTTCCATGTTGCCAGGCTGAGGGGTCCTTATACATTGTGTTTCATGTAACTTCACCAAAATGCCACATTCAAGTAAAATTATTATTTCTTGTTCCCTTTGAAATAATGCTTTATTTCTTGTCTGTCAGTGCGTAGTATTCCCACTGTACCACCCCCTCTGCACAATTGACTTATTTTTATGATTCTTGGGACTTATCCTGTTATTTTGTAATAGAATCTTATGAGGACCAACAAATATGCATATCAGCTATAAGAAAACTCCAGGCAATCAAGTATTTTATTACATTAAGGGTATTTAATGATGCAGGATCTACTGTATATACAAACCAAAATCCTTACCTATTTATCAAGGTAGACATAATAAAATAATAAAGCAGGGATCTTGATAACAGATAAAATTAAAACAGTTTTGTTACAGTTTATCAATGGATTAAATGTTATTTTTTGTGCAGTGGCAAGTATTTGATGATTGATCAGGATGACAATATATTGATATGATAAAATGAATCCTCTGTGTATTAGACCGATGTTTGTTTACTTGTTTGACTAACAATATTTTGTCATATAGTGGAGTCTCCACAAGATGACCATCAACTGATTGATATCCCATGTTTTTTTACCTACAAACCATCTGTGGTAAGACATGTCACCGAGTCTTTGCTCTTACTTGTGAATACCACATGTTAACAGGAGAATCAGCAAATACTCATGTACTAATTAAGTGTTTGTTCGACCTTTCACATTGAACTTCCACACTGAAGGAAATCACTTGACAACCATGGTGTTTTATGTTAATGCTTTACAATATATGCTTCATACATGTCATATCAATTACAATAATAAAGTAACAGAAACAATTCAGGTATTAGGAATCCATTTCCATTAGTCTTAGAAGCAATTAATATTTATAATTTAATGGCCTGATTTCTGTTATATTATAATACAACCATAATGAAGACACTTATCTTAACATGTACATGGACTGGTATTTAAAACTCACTTTCTGGAGAATCGAAATAAAAAGTTAGCCAAGAAAATTTGACAAATGTAATCTTGTATAAAATCTACCATTAAATGTGTATTAATAGGTAGTATATTACAACAAGATCTTTTCTGTTGCACTTAAACGAACTCCTGTCACAATGGTTACAATGACAACAGCAAACCTTAAGTGCCCATGCCCTGCACATTTGAACAGATTCAACCTACTTTAGCCGGTAATTTGAGTACATTTTAATATATTTATTGGAAGTTTAAATGAGAGAGTCTTGAAAATTATACAAAACTAATTAAACATAACATCCCTTCTGTTACCCCAACTAACCCTGTCACCCTTGCTCAAGAACAGGAAGTCTCAAGTAGGATTTTATGCCCTCTATAGTTCATTTTAATACATGTACAGTTTATGTATATATAAATGTTCTATCAGTGTTCTTATCTTTATGTAAGTAGTAGCATAATAAAAAACTTCCAACATACATAAATAAATGGGTCTGCTGACCATTGGTCAATTTTGCAGACATTCCATTGATTTTTTAAAATAATTAAAATAATTCAAGTTGCCATTGAAAAAAAAAATTCTGTTAAAATGTACTTCAAATTTTTACAGGTAAAAAATTTCTTTCTGCCAAAATGTCCCCTATAGTTCTAGCAAAATTTCCATTTTAAACATTAGAAATTCTGGTTGAATGCCAATGGGCAGCTAACAATATGTTGATCATGCAATGTGGCATAGAACGACACTAAGCTGACAGGATGAGTTCTTGGAAAAGCACTTTAAAAATGTGGTACACATTTGTAAAGTTGTTCTTTTAAATTTTCATTTTTCAGAAATTATCTCACAATTTTACAACAAATTATCTGTGTAGTGTTGTTTTACCACATTCCTTATATTGATTGTGCCTGCTGCTATAAATGCCACCTCATCCTAATTTCATTTGAAAACTCTCAATGCCCCCTCATCTCCAGCTATTAGTCTTAGAAGATCAAAGAACATAAAATCTGCAATTTGATATGAGAGATATTTAATGTAGAGGAGGAACCTTAAATTCTTCATTTGCAGATATGATTTTGCCAACATAGAAATAGAGTGGAAATGGGCTTAGGTATCAGAAGGATGCATTATGGGAAAATTATGGTTTCAAAAGCAGAATTCTGCTAAAAGTGGAAAATATCAGGTCTGAATTTGGGGCTATTCCAAACTAAGGAAAAATAAAATACTTTAAACCAGACCTGATAGAATTCTGGATTTTTTCAAATTCTAATAAGAGCCTTAGGTGCTCAATATGAGAAATACCCTGCAAACTCAAGTTATCTACTACCTAGGGACAGTGCCTACAGTACGACTTAAAACAAGTATTAATTCACCCTATACTGTACATTTCAAAATTGTTCATTTTATGGCTGCCACCACATTTTCAAAGTGATTTTCATGGGAACTAAGTAAAAATAAATGAAACATACCCATACAATTAGATCTGATAAACCAGGCTTACCAAACACACCCATACAATTAGATCTGATAAACCAGGCTTACCAAACATACCCATACAATTAGATCTGATAAACCAGGCTTACCAAACATACCCATACAATTAGATCTGATAAACCAGGCTTACCTATGAAAAACTGTCGGTCTGTTGGTGATATATGAGACTTGGGATCAATGATTCTGATTATTTCTAGCTGTTCTCTCAGTCCTAAATCTCGACTGATTCTCTGACTTAACTGATCAACTACCACAACCTTTTCTGCTTCTTTTAAATCATTCCTGCAAGTAAAATTACTCTGTTATCATTCTAAGGATAAAACACTACAATACAAAGTATTGGATAACATTTTAAAGATACATCTCAATCAACTCAAAGCTGTTCAATCCAAACCTTTGCATATCCATTTAAAATGTTTTAATTTTTTCAAGCACATCTTTAATCCTGTAGTTCATGTTGTATTGAGTTTTTTCAAATGAATATAGCCTCCCAGGAGCCTGTATAGCTCACCTGACTGGATCTCTGCATTGATCTTAGTCAGCATTGTTGTTTTTGCCAGAATGGAATGCTTTGGTTTGGTAAAGGACTATCCTATGATGGTTCCAACAAAGTTCATTTCACAATGGCACCATAGTGTCAGAAAAAAAGGAATATCCATCTGCTTTTGTAGGGTCACATATGTTTGTCTGTGGCAGTCATCTTTGTGGCTATAGTGGATGCTGGGTAAAATTTTGGTAGAAGACCATGTAAGTTCATTTGCAATTGGTTCAGCACTTTCAAACTAGAAGATTTTATAGTATATTTCTCAGAATTCCATTTGAACTTAGTGTGGCTCTGGTGGCAATATTGGTTAATTGGTGGGGATGGCAGATATAAAATCATTAAGGGACTTTTCCACTCTCAAGTCTGATTCTAACTGACTCAAGAGATTCAATCAAGAAATTGTGTAGAGCCCCATGTTATAAGAGTTTAGCTGGAGAAACCATCTTGAATGGTTAGATAGCAAATTTTGAAATGAGTCCCATTCAGGATCATTGTTATCTTTTGTTTGCTCTGTCTGTGATATTGATGTTTTATAGTTTAATCATAACTTTTAAGACTATTTTTTATTTGTAAATAAACCAAATCGACCATTTTGATACTGTATCTCTTATTTTGATTTCATTTTAGTAAATATTATGCATGTGCTCGCCACGATATGGCTGAAATACTGCCGACGTGGCGTAAAACACCAATCAATCAATCAATCAATCAAGAAGTCATCTTTTTTAATTTGTGAAATGGATATGTGGTACTGGTCAAATCATCAAGACTATCATTCGTTTGAACGATTCAGTAATTGCTTTGATTCTGTTCTTTTTAGGAATTGTCAAAACTTAAAGAAAAACTCAAGGTTTTAATGAAATATAGAATGTACATGCAGTGCTTTATGGGTCATTCCCACCCAATCCTTTTTAAATACTTGAAAACTTTGAAACTTATTGAGCATCTTAACCCAAATAATATTTTTATGTTATTGCATGGCACTTTTCATATCGGCCCCGTGTCATCCTGAGACTTCCATATCGGCCCGAGTGCCGATAAGGATCGAGGGGTGATACCAGGGCCAATATGGATAGAACCATGCAATGATCTTTATTATACATATTTCAAAATTTGATAGGCCATGTAGGTTATTTGGTTTGCATGTGTATTCTACACTGAGCGTCGTCTTGTGGCTTAAACAAAAATGTAGTTTAAATATTTTATTTTATCAAAAACACTTTAGCAAGTGACAAAATGTTTAGATTTATCGTCAAATTTCCATGAAATTTAAGTGTTAAAGTTAACAGTTCAAAAAGCATCTGTCATGTCTGTAGGATTGTTCTCGCTGTATATTATGTAAATAACAAACTTCCAATGCAGGCATACATTTATGGCTTAAATGAACATTTAGTGTTTTGTCCTATTTTGCCGTTTTGGATTGTACCAACAAATTCCTCTTGTTAGAGGAAACAGTTTCGTAATGTCTATGGTATTACCACCTTTGGCAAGTTAATCCGCATCAGATCACTATCACCTGATTCATCAAAATCGTTACTCTGTACATGATTTGATGTAATAGAACATGTATTATTTTGATTACCGGTATTTCGCGATGCAACGTCACTTATTGGATATGTTTTCTGTTGTTTTAACGACGCTGACTTATAGTCGTTCAGGAATTGTAAGTTGCATTACGATAGTAGCCTCTATATCTGAATGTAGATAAGACGTGACGTGTTGTTTTACGATCACTGTGGTTGACTTTTCTACCGGCAAGTTCCCAGTGAAATTTTTCCCCTTTAGTTGTTTAGAGTACCAACACGATCTACTATTCTCATCATTTTTTATGTCTCGGTATATGGCATACCCAATTAAAATCTACGGTCTGACTGTTAACAATTTGATGGATTGTATGAACTATATGAAGTTCTTTTAAGGAAGGCTCAAGATTAAAACTTTTAACGATCTCGAATTGAGAAATTTTTGTAATCCATTGGATTCGGTTAGTGGATCTATATTTCTTTGTGTTTAATATCAGTTATCTACAGTTATTAACGTTGATGACGATTTTATCCCCTGGTCTTAGTCTTAATCCCACTTTTTAGGGACATGCCGAAAGAAATGTGTAACGTAAAAGTAACGTTTTTATTCCTGTTAAGCAATAAAATTAAAAATTTGGAAAATTTGGATTATTCTTTTGAAAGTGTAGGGTACTACCTTGGCTAGAACTCTACAGCTACCCAAATATATGATGTTTATGATGAATACTACGGGAAACCAAGGCTTCTTTTTTCGGTAAACGCCACGGCTGCAACGACACACGTTATATAACTTCGACGTGGATAATTTACATAAATATAGGTCAGGATTTCCATTCATAAATATAACGGTCATCAAGCCAATTTCATCAAACAGTTGGATATAACAGTGATACATAGAATTAAATCAAAAGTAAATAAAATCATTTAGAAACAGAAATACAAGTGCTTTTTCGTTGAAAATCACAGTGAATCGAAGTGAAGACGACAGTCTTTCTACATCACTGTAATCTTACCCTGGTATATGCCCGCCATATGGGTTAGCAACGCCCGGGTATATGTTTAATATTATACTTCGAATTCCTTCAACATTACCTTTATAGAGATATATTCTTTTACACTAATATTCGGTAGGATTATGTTATTTTTTCAAATTATAAAATTTACTTTCTCGTTATTCTGTAATTGCTTTTGTTTTCAGCTCTTTATTCTTGTCTATAAACAAAGCTAAACACAGTGTCTCAAAGCGATAAGCTGGTAAATAAATAAAATAAAGTCGCCTTTTTACTGTTACACCGAAATTTAATTTCGAATTGCTCTTATGTAAATCTTTGGAACATTTAAGTAAATTCTAAGGTTGTAGGCAAAAAAACAATGAAATATTGCCCTCAGGCAAAGTGAACACATTTTATTTCAAATTTACAATTGACAATTAGTTGACACTGAAAAAAATATCATTTTCCTTCCAATATCCAAAAAACAAGTTTTTCAACAAAGGCGTTTATGGTAATTTTAATGCAATAGATTTCAATATGTTGCAAAATCTACAAAACTATAAACTTCAGTCAGAAACTTTTCGGTCGATAATATCACAGAAGTGTTATATTTAGATAAATAAATAAATTTAGCGATGCATATTTGTCCTAACAGCAGATCGGACAGGTTTCTTCTAAGAGTGAATCGACATATTGACAGACCAGATAATTTCATTTTGGCTCTGTAAAAAAGTCTTAATTTCTCATGTTGAGCTAATGTGACCGAAAAAATTTCAAAGAATCACCCCAGTTGACTAATTACTGGAAAATATTTTATACACAATTACCGTAATTGGGTAATATTTGTAATGTGAAGAATTTAACGAGCATGTTTTACAAGGTTTCTCGAGAACATCCGAACATTCTATTGATCGAAACATGCTAATAGAGTGTCACTTTTAATCAAATTCAAAACATTTTGGTATAAACAATATGGATATTTTGTGAAAATCAGATTGACACTAGGCTTTTTGTAAATCCTTATGAGTTAGGGTAACGTCATTCAAAGTCAATTTTACGAAACTGACACCAAGCGATTTTTTGACGACTTGGTAAAAAATTTGATGCAGACGTCGGACTATCATTTTCAACTGATTCAAGGTATGTGTTCGATGGGGAGATTAATCTCCTTGAATAAGAGCCTTTTTTAGCTTTGCCGCTGAACGAATATATTATTTACAGCAGAATTCATCTATAACAGGTATAAATATATTTTATATAATTTAAATACAACCAGCATTTACAAAGAAACACTCCTTGTCAGTAATATCAGAAAACTATAAAGAAAGGCGAAAATGCTTTGAGGTATGATCTGTTGGCTCAAATTCATCATCAGTTAGTATATTAAACAAGCATAAAATATAAATCTTGAAAAAAATATAGTCCAGTTTACACTGCGCGCCGCGCGGAATGATGGCATTGTGTATTGTATCGGTGTACTTATGTATATCCTCCGGATCTTACAGTTGGCATTTATAATATTGAATAACAAATAGTTATTTAAAACAGAAATTTAATATCTTTTGGCGAAGTCGTACTTTATGAACAATAGCATTAAATTTGAGATATCTCAGACCTTTTAAGGACATTCTAAGGGCATTTTTAATAAAATGCTGAACAGACCAGTTAAGACACTCCTTTATGAAGTACATTTATTTCTGTCCACACGACTTGATAGATATGCGTTATAAGTAAACCCTTAATCATTCTAAATCAACAGTGATGGCATTGTAATAAGATACCCTTCATAGCAAATTTAGAGTAACGTCATTGATTTTAACGTCATTTTGACCACTTAAATTTTACGACAAGTTATTCCTGAAAGTAGAATGGTAGTGTAGTGCCTTTCGACTATTTAGGAAAAAATCTAGGAGGTAAATGGGTAATTAAATCTTCCGACTCTAGCGATTTTTTTTCTCGTTAGTCTAACCTACTATAGCACATGCTACTTTTTTCATTGAAAAATTTGTATGATATGTAACCTGAATTTATGCTAATAGTGAAAATAAACTTTAAAATATCGTTATTATCCATATAAAACGTGTTTAACTTCAGGACATGCATGCATGCATAGGTCCCAAGTAAAAGTATATTCTAAAATTTTGCAACTGAATTCATGTCACATCAAAACGGTATGTGAACTGGATGATCAAGGAGAAACTAATATAAACATATAAATCACCATACTCCACAACCAGCTGATTTGTAAATCTCAACATCGTAAAAAATAAAAAAATCAATAAGGATTATCTTAGTCATTTTTGTCATAACAGTAGTGAAAACTAGGAAAATATATAAAAAAACCCCTAGCTTGGGTTATCAATACCAAGATTTACAAAAAATGAGAATCCGTCAAATCCAACTCCAGATTTGGTATGACCTATGGTGAAATGCTTTTTCTCTACCACAAATAAGGTATGAGAAATTTGTCGTGCAAAAAAGACACCGGTCTCAGTATTAACAATGTGTACAAAATAAAAAAAATAATAAAGTCAATTGAAATTTTGATTAGGGTATTCAACACTTTGGTTCAAATAAAAATTGTATAATTGGTGATTCCACCTAAGATTTTTTTATGTTGTATGTTAGATATGTACTTTATATGTACGTTGATTTGATTTTCACAAATGTCCGTTTACTGCCTCCGATTACCCATCACCAGTTAACTCAATTACGACCATCAAATTGTCAATTTATGCCGGTAAACCTTCATCAAATATACTTGTTGCAGTACTCTTTGTGTCAGCAGATAGGACTTTAACCACATGAAGAAAATCACTGAATTGATTGATTGATTGAATAGTGCTTAACGTCCAGTGGCAAATATTTCATGCATATTCAGGACGAAACATATTAATGACGAGTGATGCATGATAAATGAAAACTGCTTTGTACTAGACCGACACGCTGAGCCAAATTACTAACGTGCAAGCCCACGAAAGCGACAGTCCGCAGAAAGACATGCCACTTTACACAGATACACTTTGACTCTGGGCCTACCTGTCTTTGCTTTTACTCCTAAATGATGCGTGCTGAGCTGAGAAGCAGCAAAAACCAATTTTAAAGGCCCCCGAGGGCGGCCGGGGTATAGAAATAGGCCGTTCGGTTTCTCCGCTTGCAGGTAGAACCCCTGCTTAAGGGGCGTCCGTTAGTTCGAGCGGGAT
>JAULBM010004403.1:0-21859 GCA_032357055.1 Geukensia granosissima | reverse complement strand
CAATGTAAAACAAGAAACACCTAAACACAAAGTCAAAGACACCTATCGGAGCTGGTTATGCAATCATTTTTGAATCCTTCCACATTTTAAAATTTTGAAGACTTGTAAATTCTATAATTTTGCAAATATTGAGATTTGATTATTTAAAGAAGCTATCTAACAAAATCTGATGATCTACATTTAAGGTTACACTACACTAAATCAACCAATCGCATGCTGCCGAATTCAAAAGCTAGTATTAAATGAAAAGCAATGGTCTATTTTCACTTTGAATAAAACAGGTAAAAATAGTCATATTTACTTGGGAAAAGAATATGTGTTGTAAAAATATTTTATAAAGAAAATGAATCCAAAATTATTAAGTTTGATGTAATATTTTTTTTCTATTAAAATTTAAAAACATGCGGGTATTTCATGAGTATGCCACTTCAAACTGGCTTTACATGACACGGCCAAATGTCAACCAGCAAAATATTTCTTAAATGACATTTAACATGTCATGCCGTTTTGATATGTTTTTTGGGGGGAGTCAAGGGGCTTCGAGTAAATATAGGTGTCACCAAGACTGAACTTTAGGTAAAAACAGAATTTGCTCAAGTGTTATAATGGTCGCCTATGCGATTTTATTTACTCTAGTTTTGCCTTAAGGGGGTACCCAACACCTAAACATCATCTCAACGTTTTAATCAAGTATCAATTTATATTAAAATTAATGCGCATCTCAGTGATCAACATTTTTGATGATAAAGACTATCAAGAAACCCTTCTTTTGTCTGCGATGGCCAAACCTGAAATACATGCCTCCTACTGATTTAAAATGTCATATTTGTTTCACCACTGAAGCATTTTCAAATGGGTTAGATATCACAATTCACCTTTTTGCGACGACAAACCAAAGCTTATTTCTGAAATTTTAAACGGTTTCCTACCCATGACCAATTTCAAAGGTCAAAGCATCAATTGTCATTCGGAATCACTTTTATTGTCTCTTGCAAAATAAAGACAATGTGTTTGGCTAAAAAAGAATACAATATAAAAAATTTATCCACCCCCACTTTGTTTCTTTAGGCTTTGTATGTATTGCAAACAAATTTAAAGTTCAGGAAATTACACGTTGAACTGACAAACAGGCGTGATATTACGTTATCTTAAATCGATTATGAACGAGTATTTATTGAAAAATTAACTTCACGCACATGGTTGCACACCAATAGATTTTGCTTGATAGGTTTGTTTTGTTTAAATTCCAGGTTTCAAGAATTATTTTTTATATGCATTTCATTTTTTGCCTTTCCCATTTACAATGATTATGTACAATACATACACAGAGACATATTCATGTATACACAATTTTTATAATAGGTGTTACATTTAATTTTAAATACATTGTAATAGTGATATAAGTAATATTTAATTTTTTTTATATGTAGGAAAAGCATACATTTTTATTTAAAAAAGAGAATTAATACTAATAAAAAAAGAAAAAAATACATACAGATTTACCAAATTGTACATAAGAAAGAGAGAAAAAAAATATATAAAAAAAGAAAAATTAATAATTGGGCTGCATATGAAGTAGAAATAAAGAATAAATATGTGGGTGTAATACAAAGTTTTAATAGGAACTGGCAGGCATAAAACATCAGTTTTTTATGGTGCTTTACAGCTTGTCTTAGAAATACAATGTATATTTATATATATTGGGAGATAATGTCCATTAGTTTCATATTTGTATTTCTGAAATTTGTCATATTGGTGTGTAGAGTGTTCAGCCAAACTACTCTGTGAAAAGTAATTTCCAGCTGCTCCATTTCAAGTCAAATTTGTTTACTACTTTATTTTTAATTGCAATAGCTACTTCTGTTTGATACAAGCCTTTTAGTAATGACTGAACCCCAAACAGACTTATTTTTCTGTTAAGACAGCGACTTACGTAGATGTAGTGTTTGATTGTAAGAATAACTATATTTTGAACTTGTGCATATTTGCTATTGAAAATGCCTAAAATGAAGGTTTTCTTGTTATAATTTAGGGTAAAGCCTTCTATTGCACTAGTCCATAGGTCTATGTCTTCTAATAATTTTTGTACTTGTTCATATTCCCAGAGAAGGTGGATAATGGTTTCTGGTTCATTTTTTGCAAAAGGTGCAAAGTGGATTTTGTTTTATTTTTATCTTTGTTAATAAAGTGTTTGTTGTCAAAACAAAGTGATTTATTTTATATTGAAACCATTGTAACCTAGGGTTTTTGTGATCTTAAAAGGAAGACTATATATTTTATTCATTTTATCCGAAGTTAAATCAAACTTTCTCATTATTTTGGATTTGTTTGTTGGCTCAGTTAAATTTTTATTTAGTACCTTATAAATGTCTTTTACTCGCTTTTTATGTCGTAAGAATATTTCCAGATTTTGAGGGATATAGGGGTTTGTAATATATTTGGGACTATTTTCACTTCTAACATAAGATTGTCTACTTTTTATACCATTATATTTTAAAATTTCTATATTTAAGTTAAAATTTTGCTGAAATTGCTCAATTTTAATTATACTTCCATTTTCAATATAAAGGTCACCTATAACATGGACACCTTTTTCATACCAGTCCCTATAAAATACTGTTTTGTCTCCGATCTAAATATCATGTACCATAAGGGCGTTTTCAAAAAAGTTTTTTATTTTAAACTTTGGTCTATGTCTAAAACAGATTTCCATGATAATAAAACATTCCTCCAAAAACATTGCTGCAACTATTGGCACACTGAAATATAAACTCTTTTTCTGTGTTAACCATTTTATCTATATCAATCCCTATGGAATATAAATGGTCTCTGATTTTATTATTTTGGGAAGCTCGGCATATCCACACTGCATTTAGAGAGTTTATAAACACTTGAATGTTCAATGTAAAGTGTTTCACTAAATTATCAGCCTATTTTTTTCTTATTTAGTTATAAACATAAGATTAAATATAATGCTTAAAGAAATTTACGGTGAAATATCATATGAAAATTGAGGAATATCTCTCTCATGCTATCCTTAATCCATTTGCCTACAAAACACTCTTAATGATTAGCCATCAGGTACACAAGGGGCCATAATATTAGAAGTCCAAATTATAAAATCACAAAGAATCATTCCAAATTCTGACAATGAAAAATGCTCCTTTGCTAAAATAAAAGAAATTAAGTATTCAGCTCCGTTTAAACTATATGACTTTTTTTGTAAATCAGTGTATATTAATAGGAATATAGACTCCTACCTTTTAACTAAAACTCATATCTTGATTTCAGATTAATTAGATATTACATTGTCCACTAGGTAATTTACCTGTACATTATTGTTTTTCAGATCTAAGTCCAGAAAAATGGGACTTACAGCCGACCGACAAAGATATAGACAATTTGGCACCCTTGGTTGGTGGAGACTCCCTTCATTTCCTAGTGGAGCTGGGAATGGATTTTACCATTTGGGAACAAATTACATACAAACAAACTGAGCGAGACCTCGTAAAGCTCAACCGGGATATTCTAAAAGAATGGAAAGGGAATTTCTGTGAATCTCATGGCATTCGGCCATCACTGAGACAAATTGCTCAAGCTTTCAACAACATGGGAAAGAATATTAAAGTTGTTGAAAATGCAGTTGATATCTGAACAATACCAACTTAAAATTAAAAAGCCAACTGAACCAAAGCTGAGGTAGTTGTATAAACAGAAATAAAAACAAGAAAAAGAGAAAAACAAAGTAGTATTTCGGATGTCATACTCTCTTCTCCTATAATACATGAGAGAAAGTACTGTTTCGTTGACGCTGAAACATCAATCACCTTAATTCACGTAGGCAAATTTGATATTGTCATTTCAAGTATATTCTAATCTATTGATAATTAATTATATGTGTTGAAAAATCTTACAGATTTCATGTATGTTCCGTGACTTTTAATTATTATTTAAAACATGATGATGGCTTGTATAGTGGCAGTGCATTGTTGTACTATAGTTTATGTAATATAACCTCTTTCTGTACATACCTGCTTAAGAAAAGAAAGCATGGTTCTCGTTCCAATGGGAAACAAAATAAATCTTCCTGCAAAGCGTGCCTTCACTATGATTACATCGCCAATTGTTCAAATTGCTCGACCTGCAGTTGTTTTGTTTACATGCAAAAATCACCAAAAACTTGATGGAATACACCAGTGGCAATAAACTGAAGAAAAAAATAAAATGAAGCAGAGGAGGGAGGCTAAATGATCTTTTTGTTGGATGTTCCAACTCAACTCCAATTATATCCATTAAAAGAGTTTGGTGTCAAATTCTTCTTATAATGGCACCCATTATTGATGATTTTTTTCTCAACTGGAGACTTTTGCACAATTTTAAGGCTACCTCTGGACAGTTTTATATTGTGAGACATTAATCTAACTTAAAAGTTAGTTTTAGCTCATGATTCCTGTTTTAAAATTTTATTTTAGCCTATAAATGTAGTATTAGACAGTAATTGGCCCCTACAGAATATATATATAAATAATTGTACAATTTATGAATATAAATAATTATACAATTTCTGGAAGTAATTTAAAAAAAAGCAGTAGGTTCATATATTTGGCCTAAATGTTAACTAAAAATCATTTTTCCAAATAAAGCTGCAACATCATGTGTGAAATAATCTGCCTGGAAATATCATACAATCCAGAAGTAATTGTTTTACAGATTTTGAGATATGAAAGGCCTGGCTTAAACCTAGTGGAATCCTACCATAAATGTGTTATAAAACATGCGTAAAATGAAATGTCATATTTAATTGAGTAAGCCTGGTTAACAAATAATTACAGGCCTTAAATAAGCAAATGATTATGCCTGGTAAGAAAAAAATACAGGCATAACTTTTTCCCACTCTATTTGACCAAGCCTACAAACATGAAGCAAATAAAAAAAGCTATCTGCTCCACAGCTTAAAACTGCAAGGTCTGAAACTTTGATGAGAATTGAATATACATGTAAATTAAAAATATACATGTTCTATTTGGGTTGCATTTTAATCTTTTATAAGACCACAAAAGATAGAGGTGTATATTGATATGCGGCTGTCATTGGCATTGACAGCTGTCGACAAGTCAGTTTCCACATGATAATTTTTGTTCCAGTTGTCCTTTTATTACTTTGTGACATTTATTTGTGGTACTAGATGAAGATTGGCATTGATTTTGGCAATTATAGAGAGGTACTAAAAAAGTTCGTTCTGCCATTTTAATTAATGTCTTTTTTCTCTTCATTTTTTCTTCTGCATTCTCTATTATTAAGCACCGTCTCGGTGGTGAAATGATTAGTGGCTCGCCTCGAGTGCGGAAGGTTGTGGGTTCGATCCCCGGCCGGGACAAACCAAGACATTAAAATTGGTATTAGATGCTTCTCCGCTAAGCACGCAGCATTTAGGAGTAAGAGCAAAGACTGGTCAGCTCAAAGTCAGAATAATGCATGTAATGTGTCTGGGTAAAGTGGCACGTCTTCCTGCTGACTGTTGCTTTCTTGAGCTAGCATGTTAAAAATCCGGCTTAGCTTGTCGGTCTAGTACAAAGCAGGGTTCATTCATCATCACTCCTCATTAATATGCTATTGTCCTGAATATGCATGAAATATTTGCCACCGGACGTTAAGCACCATTCAATCAATCAATCCATGATAAACCCAACTGAATAAGAAACATGCCTGAGGACTCATTGCTTACTGATATATAAAGGGTTGAAAAATGATAACGCCCCCATTTAAATTTATAATAATAATGCTTTATTTAAAGAGGATAACACAGTAACAAACTAATCTTCCCTGCGACCCTCACATTAAAATAAAAATACAAAATTCAGACATGTCACAAAAATACAACCTACATATAAAATTGTCAAACAATAGTTATGATAATTAGTTATGATAATATTTATATAAAACATAATAAAAACAATAATTACTGTGTTAACAAATATCTTTTAATATTTCTCTTAAAACCACTAATATTAGGAACATTTCGTACAGAGTATGGGAGGTTATTCCAAAGAACTGATCCAGAATAGGTGAAAGATTTTTTGTACAGTTCTGTCTTTGGTTTAGGGATTTGTAGATTTCCAAGGAGTGGGATTCCATCCCTTTTGTAGGCCTAACTAAAGGAGACCTCTAGTAACAGTAGCAGTCTTCTCCACATCAACTTATCTTTATTTTTCATATTAATGTTTTTTTTCAAATTTATAAATTACTGTTAATTCATAAAGTTGGAAAATTAACTATCCAATGAAAAACCTTGAGGTCATCTGAGGGCATCAATTTGCTGTGCAGGACATGAATAATTTTCATAACCCACTCACTATCTTGACATGGGAGAAAGGTATTAATATATTCAGTCAGGAATGAAATAATGCATTATTTGAAAAATGTCAAAACTAGAAGGCAAAAATTTCATCACAAATAATTAGTTGATGGCAAAAATAAGGTACACCTAAATTAATGACAAAAAGGCTCCATAAAGTCTATAGGTGTTCACATTTTTTTGTGAAAACAAAACAAAATCATTAATCTACTAATTCTTTTGAATTGTTAAGATTTTTAATGGTCATAACCTTGTCAGTGTGGGAGTATGAAAATGTCAAATAATATCAACCCATATCAAAATTGTGGTTATTACACAATATTCCTGTCAGAAATAACACAATGTTTGTTTATATTTTCAATTGTAATACCTATAAATTTGTATTTTTGTAATGTCTTTAGGGCACAAAGATATTATGGTCATCTGGACTACAAATAAATATGGTATGATTACGTCAACTCGGCATAAAGGACAAAATTTGTTGTAATTCCGTCAAATATGTCCTCTAAACTTGTTACATGTAAGTGTACAAATGTACCATTGTATCATTTGGGCGACACAGAGGAAACAGACAAGGAAAAATTCAATTATATATTTATCAAAACTTAACAATTTTTATCTCTGATATTGTGTTGGAATAATATTGACTAATGTACACCACAGGAAAAATATACTTAAGTTCAGGCATGCAGTATCAGAAAATAACTTGTTAAAACAACATTTAAGAAGCATTAAACTTCGGAATCAGAGATTGGGCACAATTTTTAGTGGGTTCAGTTGCATACATGAACCCCACCATGCATTGGGGCAGGAAAAAATAATTGTCTCAGAAGAGGATTGTGTGATAGAAACTATGTGGAGTTGAAACTTCTAAGTGGCCCTTCAAAAAAGGTCAGAATCTAATGGAGGAGGTCTCTAAAAAAAGGTCTTATTGTAATAAGTTCCTATATCAGTAATGGACCATGAGTGTCTTTATTTTAATATAAACAGGAATGGATAAATCGTACCCCTCCAAGTTTCTACCTTTTAAAAATTTAATTCAAGAATTCTTATCATTCTGTCACTGGTTTAACCCTGCCAAAAACTTAATGTGCCTGTTCCAAGTCAGAAACCTGTAGTCAAATGGTTGTGGTTGTTTCAATAGTCATATTGTTATTGGTTCACCATTTTTCAATAGATTAGGTTGATTGTCGTGTTTTATGAATAGTTTCACTTATGTATTTTGGGCCTTGTACAGCTTCTTCTATGGTATGTACTCCGGTTCATTATTTGATGCTGTGTAAGGTTATAAATGTTTTCTGTAGTTTCAAACACTCCTGTTATTGACTTATCCGAGGGAGAAAAACTGTACAAGAGGAAGAAAATAAATTCATTATAACATAAATTCTTCAATTCCCTTGGAATGGATTCTATCCAAGGTTAAAAAGGTGCATATCAGAAAGGATTAAAGTTGTCAAACACAAGTAATATAAAGTCAAACCAAAATAGTCGAACCCTGGCAATTAAAAAATTTCTGACAATCTACTACAAATTAATCAATTACAGACCTTCCGATCCATTTCTCACGTTCCTCTGCTGTCCGGCAAGATATGTATTTACTTCCGTTTGTCGTTGATACCTGGAAACAATGGTCCTGTCCCAGAATGCTTGAGTGGAGAGGCTTTATATCCAAGTCCTGGGCCGTTAGGTCAATGGCGTGCATGTTGACGTGATTTGTCAAGAGGGACTCATGGGACCGAGATGAACGGATCCGTGAGTTGATCAAGTTCCTGAAAGGAGAAGCAACAATGTCAAACCAGTCTTCAACTTTATCATGGAACGAAGCTGGAAGACTCAATAATCGATTAAAACCTGGCAACATTTTTGACGTTCTTTATTTTCAAATATCAAATTGTTCTGTGAATGCTGTCACATATATCAATATTGTATAATATAACTCATATTGTTATAATGTTCTACACAATTCTGCAGAGAAGAAGGAATCGATTGAAAAAATCTTCATAGTCCAAAATCACTTATAGGATACAACTTAATTGTCAGTTATATCCAGAATAAGGTCTTTTCCGACTTTATCAAGGGTTCATTACAGTATATCAATCACAAAATCCTTAAATACCAATCATGTGTATGAATATTTATAACATATTTCTCAAAATCTACTAAAAACAAAGTCAATCCATATTTTGAATGCAAAATTGGTGAAAAATACAATCTGCAACTGTTGACAGACGATAAATTCCAACAAATAATCCTTGGATCTATCAACAACTTTGATTAGCAGTGATTGGGAATGATATTTACACCTGAAACAAAGGTGAGGCCAGGTGTTAATTAATGTCACTTAATATTCATCTCTGGTTTATTGCAATTCCATTCAAACTCAGAGCCCACTCATATATAAACAACAGATTGTCCTTTTGTCAAACTAATTTGAAAGTTTATCACACAATATGTCTGAGGCAGCTTAATATTAACTGCAGCAATCCCTGATGTAAAATACACAGATTTTTTAATATTTCCTCAAAATTATTTATCAGCATCCGAAATGTACATGTACGTATGTTTATATTCAAAGTAAAATTATAACATTAACACTTGACTACAGTTTTCCATTGTTTGAATAATTTCCTTCCTAATCCAGCACAGAATGGATATCATAATTATTAACAGCATCCATTACAGAAAAAGAAATATTATTAGGTTCAAAGAATTTACTTTTTTCCAATACAATATTTCATTGTCTATTTTCTACAACAAATATATAAAAACACAAATTTCGACCTTATAGAACAAGATCGTGAAAATCCATCATATCTCAAAGAATAACCAGCATTGAAAAAAGACAGTAATATTCCAATTAATTTGCTATAAATCCAAGATGTATATTTCCTAATCATACAATGTAAGTCACATGATCAATATCAGATTGTTATATATCTCATTAAAGGGTCACAATCCCCCCTCCTTACATAATGATTCATAATGATCTGGTTAAGCTTCTAATTATTTTTGCAAATGAGTCAATTCTTGTATTGTTTCACCTGATTCCATGATTCAGTTTAAACTTAATTAAAATAATTAGCCAGTTTCAAAGAGGTAAATAGTCAACAAATACAATTCAACTAATGAGTCAAGGTTTTCTTCTTTTTTTTTCACCTGGAATTATGAATCAGTTTCAAATAATTTTCAAAGATAATAGAAATTTGGTTTCATGAGTCAATAAGAATTTTAAAATATTTAAATATGACAGAGGATCAGACTAAGTCAATCATATTTTCTGATTTTTATGATATATATCTACCTTATCTTCAGAGATTTATGTCTGATTAAGTTATCTAAGATGATCATCCAAACTTTGCTGTACACTACAGAATGACCTAAGGGAACAACCATTTAAACTAAAGGGAGGGTATTTTTTTGCTTGGACAATTTTTTTAGAGTTTCTTTTTTACAAAATTAAACATTTTGCTAAATGGGGGGAAGTTGGCTTCAGAATATTTTTTTGTTATCTGCTTGTCAAGAATTTTTTTGTTATAAGTTGCATATTGGAATATTTTTTTGCGAAAAACCATACTCCCGCTCCTCAGAGTTAAATGGTTACCTCACTTTTTTTTTCTCTACATAAAACCTTAACTTTCCAAGTTGACATGCGGAAAATACTTAACATAAAATTCGTGACAGAAAACATTCAACACTGAAAACAGAGAAACATTCAACACTGAAATCAATAATCTTCATCCAGGTGAAGTTTTAATAAAGATAAATTTAAGATTGCTGTAATTTGATATAAAAAATTATGACATTAATTTTAAAATGTTAAAAAAATCATTAAAATTATGAATAAAACTTCAGCTGGTTGACCCCAAGGCAACTATTTAAAAGAGTGTTTTATCAAATATTCCCACTTAACTCTAACTCTCATCTTGAAATTTTTATAGAAAAACCACTTAAAAGGCAACCCAAAGCCTGTCACTACTTTTTTGTACCAAATTGATAACATTCAAGAATTTTTCCTCCTTGATGTAGACACCATTGGAGACATCTCAATTGGAAAGCTTCAATTTCAAGGTGCAAGTATACAATAGGGAAATTATTTTTGGACTACATGTATTGCTCAAGTCATTCAGTACTGTTTTTTCAATATCTGCCTGTGGGTACTATAAAGCATAAAGGCAACTTCAGAATCACACAACAAATTATCTAAAGCTTGGATAACTTAATCTGGTCTAACAGGGGCCCGAATTGGGGATAAGAGTACAGAAACAAAAATGGAGGTATTATATACATGATCAAAAGCAAATTTGACATGATCTTTATATAATTATTATATATTATCTATTATTTTATACATTTTTTTTAATGGTTTAATGTTTATTATTAGTTTCCCCTTCCAATGTTCCCCATTTTAATCATGATGTGCTAATTAGCTTTAATTGATTAAGTCACTCTAAAGGTTATCAGTTTACTGCCATTTCCCACCTCTCACTTCTGCAAAGAAAGCAATAATTTGCATAAAATCACAAGATTATTTCCAAAATTTTAAAATGTGATTAGCTTGTTCAATGTTTTATAGTTAACAATTCTGTACAGTAAATGAATAGCAACATAAATCATTTATGACCCTTTTGACCTCAGTTTTACATATTCTTAATTAAGAAATCAATTAACAATGTATAAAATTATATCATAAATCTAAATTTTCATACCTCAAAAAATGAAACAGGAAAAAGGAAACATTTGACCGCTAAATGACATCCCTCGCTATAAAAGGACATCCCTCAGTATCGAACAAAAACATATTTTGCCCAGGAAATACTTACTTTAGAATAGATACACAAAACCTTTAATCCCCACAATTTTAGAAAAAAATATCCGGTTGTTATTTAGACATCTGCATATAAAATAATTTGATTGCAGTTCACATTTGACAACAGCTCAATCTGACCCTCGGGTTAAAACTTAAAAATGATGGAATAATTACCCTGCCCATTGAAAATTTGAACAATAAGAAATTGAACAGCCTTTTCCCCTGACTAATGCTGATTTTAATCTCAAGTAAAAAATTCAGGGTCAATTTAGATAATCAGGAAAACAACTGAACCATCTGACCTGGTTAATTGCCCCTGTCATCAATTCCTTTTGACATTTTGTATTGTCACCAAGTGCACTCCATAGAATGGAAGAATAAAAATATTTTATGGGAAGCAGATGTCAGTTTCCATATGAGAAATGTCACAACAAAGTCTAATTTCATTCTATTGAATGGCCAGTGTCAATCAATGTCTCATTTAAAAATTTATTTAATGTATGTAATGTAACTGCAAATCAATCTCTTGTTTAAAATGAAACATGTTTCAAGTTTTAATTACATTTTAAGACCATGTCAACCTAATTTTTGATAGCATTGTTTGTGGGAAACCAGGTCTCATGGATACTGTATATTTTACCAAGAGGACTAATATAGGCATGTGACTATAAATAAAATATTTTGAATTTTGGAAACAGCAAAATATAAGTATTTCTCTTGCAATGCAGTCAATGAAGGATTTTGCAAAATGTTCACATTTACAGAAATTAGTGTCAATGCTTTTTTTTCTATAACCACATGCTAGGCAGTCATATTTTAAAGGGGAAATGGAGGGGGGAATCTCAAATTTGGATTACAATATCAAATTGGAATCATCAGTGAGACAAAAAAATAATAATACCAAAAAATGTACTTACACAATCCTGGACACAGGTGTAAACTCAGTCAGAATCATATTGTAATAGATGAAGTTCAAATCACATATAAAATCTCTATTAAACAATATCCTCACTTTAAGTGGACACTCAACATTTCTACCCAAACTTCAAAGAATTCTAAGTGTATGTGTTTTGCTTGTGTCAGAGTCCTATCAGTTCCTGTATTTCCCTATATTTTTTTCCTGGTATGATACAAGGATTCACAAGCTTCAATCAACAAATATATCCAAGTAAATGTCTTAATTTCTGAAATTCAACAATATGTCTTTCAAGAGATACAATTTGGCTCCAAAATGTCCAGAGAATTATAGCATAAACTCTGTTTGAAGTCTTTTTTGTGACAATAAGTTAAACTGTTGGAAAATTCTTAAAGTTAGAAAAATTGTTATCATTAAATTCATTTTCAGACAGGATGTCCATCCAAACTGACAACAAATAATTGATTTCCTGCACTAAAGACATGGTGGCTAGCCTATTGTGTCAAGTAAAAATATAAAATGCAGAAATCTTTGTCCATAAAATTCCACAATGTCACTTCAAGCTGAGAAGAATAATCCAAAAATGCATAAAATGAATTTAAATTCCCTGGTATTAATTTGAATGCAAGCAATTCATTGACCATTCTTTATATGATAAATTTTATTTGTTCTCCACATAAAATTCGAATTTCTTGTGTACTCAAATTTCACTAATATACATGTATGTCCCAACTAAATATAAAACTAATTTTAACTGAATTTTAGCTCAAATTTTCAAATTCTTTGTTCCATACATTGTAATTGTTCTCCACAATAAATAAAATTTCTGTTTTTTACTAAATTTCACAAGCATACATGTATATCTCCACTAAAAAATGAAGAACCAATTTCATCACAATTTTAGCTTAAATTTTCACTATCAGGTCCTTTAACAACAGCCATGGAAAGTGATCAATTTTTCACACAAAATCCTCACACAACATTAATGTTCAAATGGTTACAACTGTTAGTCCATAAACTGTCAACTGACTCAGCGAATATCATAACTGATCTTTGAAAAGTATTACCTGTGCGATATGGGGTCAAACACAAGGTTTTTACCTGTCTAATTTTACATGTCATGATAAACTATCACAGTCAGTTTCAACCAATGTCTTTTACAAATATATAACCAAACACAATTATAATACATTTGTTATATTTCAAAAAGCAATTATCTTTTTTTCACAATTTTTTGTCCACAATCTAAATTCCCTTAATCTAAAAAACACCTGCATACATACATACATGTAAAAAGGTGAAAATTGGCTTAGTGAGAATTGTGTAATCGTTTAGCAGTGTGATTATACCCAGAAGGCAATGTGTTGGTATCAATCATATATCTCAGTACATTTTCCCTGCAGAAAAAGTCAGCCCTTATACATGCATGTCTGGGACTTTTAAATTAGTTCAGTTTCTATAATTATCTTCTTTTTTAGGTCTTATAAAAATGTCTATTTTTAAAAAAAATTTCTGTGGTTTAAATTTATCTTATTTCATTTCTTACGTCACATTAGTATTCAAGTTATCAAGGATGTAATTTGTGGTTAGGCCCTGTCCTGCCCTAATTTTTTATCAAGGATGTAATTTGTGATAGGCCCTGTCCTGCCCTAATTTTTTCAGCCGATCTTAAATTTTTTTTACTTTTTGCCTTTTGTGAATTTTGCTTACAATAAATATAATTTTTTTTTCACTAATAAAAATAAAAATCAAAATTTATTTCTCAAACTCTGCACTAAATTTTTGGTTGGATGAGAATCTGTGTGTGATGAAATCAAATTTTTTTACAGATTTGAATCTCTCAAAAGATCACTACAAATTGTTTTCAAAATAAAGTCAAACATTGCATTTTTTTGCCTGTTTTTCATTTCAGGAGACACAGACATAAGTTGATTCAAACATTCAATAAGTGATCTTTAACAAAGTATGCTGCTTCCAAGGCACTCCATATTCCCCATATAAGGTGCCCAGGATATCATAAGGTACAAAAATCCGGAATCCATAACAATCAATAACATTTGTTATTGTTTGTCCAGCATTTCTACAGAAAATTAAAACGAGGCTCGTATTAAGAAAGGGGACCATATCTACATCAATGCAAACTGATTAAAACACAGAGGAAATCTGTCCATGGAACACATGTGCCCCTGTCCCAGAAAACAGGATGAAGAAATGACCGGCTTATAAACAGATGTACGGGAGAAAAGCTTAAAACCCCCCTTTATCTCAAAAGGCAGGGATGGAGGGGGGGGGGAATAGGGGTGTGTCATAAATATTCCACATCCTTAAGATATCTCAAAATCAGAAAACCAAATAATCAATATTCCCCCAAAAAAATGTCCCTGTAAAGTACTGTAAAGTAACAATAATCATCAGTATTCTTTAAAAAAAAGTCCTCACTCAAACCCCTATACAGTCATCCAAAATCTTCATATTTTGTTCTTAGCTATGTATTAACAAGTATAAGCTTACCAAAACAGCCTCCTCAGCATGATGGAGTATAGGAGTAGTATATTTTCTATGAGTATATAAACTTTCTCCAACATAATTCCAACATTGACAAATCAACCATCTAACTTGTGTTAATCTTTTTTACAAAACAGTTATTTGGCCACAGTCCCACCAAAAACCAAAATGACAAAGAAAAATTAAAAATCTTATCACGTTTAATTTTCCCATGGAAAAGGGTCAATTACTACATTAATTATAAAATTGCTACAAACAATATCCTTTAAAATTAATGAAACCTTACTACGGGAATGACTTAATTATACTCTTTTACACAAAAAGATCCTGTACATCAAACTACACTAATTTTTCATCTTATGACAACAAGACCTGTTTGCATTGTGGATGGTCTGGCGTCCATAAAATCACCCATGTTAAGTTATCAGGTTCCTCAATTGTTTAGTAACAAGGATGCTAGTGAAAATTTCCTCCCCATCCCAGGCTAAAGTTCAAAGATAATGTTACTGGGTCATGAGATACATGAACAGTACTACATTTGTATTTCCTTAAATTGATTCAGTCACCCTTACACATGCCATTATTTTAAATATATGTTGTATGTATGTCAAGAATTATAAATATTCATTTATACATACCTTTTATGAAGGCCTGTCAAATGTTTTTCCCTCTACATAAATAATAACAAAACAGATGATTTTTTTTCCATCTTAGAAGGGGAAGGGAGATAACTCCCCCAAATTGAGTAAGAGCAAGGGAACCATCCAACTGACAGCATTAATTTGCTGTGGAGGATGTCAATAATTTTCAACCCCTCCAAAAATAGGAAAACCTTCACAAGACCATACCACCTGGGTGTTAAAGGTGCTCTTGTGCAACATTCAACAGAACAAAATCAATTTCCCTGTTTTAGAAGTTGAACCTTTTGTATTTGAAGATTTGCCAGCATCAGTAGTCCGTTTCAGAAATGCAACAGAATTCTGTTCTAGTGGTACCTCATTGGTCAAGACATCATTTATGAGGATGCTGAGATTGGGCATTGCATTTTACAAGGATGGAAGTTGAATTTCTGAATTGTTCCTTTGATGATTTGGTGATAAAAAAATTGGGGATTACTGATCATAGGTTAGATGACCCAGTAAACAGATATTTGTGACCTTCAAATCAACATTGATACTGGCAAATATGCAAACTCAATTCTAATGCAAACTATCAAAATTAAGCTAAATTGGCACATTTTGAAACAGATAATTAACATTTGAATGTCTTTCATGATATAATCTTGAACAATAAAGAATAGAAAAACTGGCCTTTAAAATCAAGAGGCTGCTTACCAGAGGTGACCACAAATGCAAGTTTGACTGTATACCTTCTAGATTCCAAAAAAATATCACATGGTTATTTGAGAAATTTCTTTATCTTTTAGAGCGACAAGGAAAATGAAACAAAGTCTGTAGTTACAAAATGAACACGGGATATTTTGTCCTCACATTTCACATCATCATGTTTAATTTATGAAAAAAAGATATCTAAGGTACTATAGACAAAGAATAATAATAGAGACAGGAAAAGGAAACCACAAATTCTTTTAATGGCCAAGTCATGAATGTCCAACAATTAGATCATCACATGATCATGTTCTTTCACACCAAAAAAACATAATGTCATCTGTTACATGGTAATATACAAGTATTATCTACCTCAATCTACCTGTAAGAACTACCTGTTCCCGTCCTCCAGGTAAAATAATGGGTTTATCTATGGAAGTTTCAAGCTGTCAAAATAGATAATTTTTATCTTTATGGTTATCAGAGACAAGTTGACAAAAATTACCATGTTTATTTCCCTTTTCCACCTTGAAATGTCCAAACAATGACCACAAAGACACAAAAATACCACAAACAATGGTCAGTTTATCCTGGTGATGGTCAGAGCTGAGTATGACCTGATGATCTTTTGTGAAGAATTTAACTCTAGATTGAGTCTGACAAAGGGATATTGAATATCTATATTGTTTGGACTGTGTATAAAGGTTTAAGGAGATTAACTAGTAGTTATAGTACTTTTGGCTTTGATAATTGTGGTCAATAAATCCTATTAGGCTGTGGTCAAGAACTCAAATGGGACAATTATTTTTGTTTACAAATTATATGGTGTCGGGCTTTTTGTTTACATTACTGCATAGATACAAAATGAGGGCAATAAAGGAAAGAAGTTTCTAATAGGTACACCATGATTAATATAGACCTATTTATGGAATTCATTCTATTAGGAGTTTAGGCCAAAAAAAATTTTATTTCCATTTCTAGATGAAACTGATAAAGCTAAAATAAATTTTTAAAAAATAAAAATTTTACCTTGCATACCTATCTAAACCTGGCTTGTTAGGGTCGGGTTCAGGAAAATAAAGAAAAAATATTTTATTTTTTGGCCTTAGTGGAGATTTTCTATTTTTTTTATAATCAGGGTTTTTTCATATGCCTATGATGGATTTCTGTTCTTTCTTTTTTTAAGCTAATTTAACAAAATTACAGAGCCACATGTAACTGCATACAATGTACTAAAGAAAATTATTTGAACTCCTGAATTATATAAATATGGTTAAGAAATTTTTTTTGATGTTAGTGTATTAAGTCAAGAGAAAAAAATCTACCATGGAAACTAACAACTCAAGCTACATATCTTCATACATTGCCATGTATAATAACCAACTCCTTCGAGACTGGATTGCGGAAATTTGATTAATCGCAGAATCACATCCTCTGCACCAGGGTATCATGGGTATCCAAAATGAGTAGCATTTTATTGTGTCAATTTTTTTCATCTTTAGAGTCATGATTTCCCCACATCATTTTTACTTGTAAAATGTTTCCTAGACACTATATAGAATTAAGAATACATTTGTATTCACAAAGATTAGAACACAAGAACATATGTGCAAGATTTAAAATCTGTGAATACTGACACTAATAAAAAGCCAAATCAAGATTCAAGAGAAATAAAAATAGAACTGTTTTCACTTGTAACTCAAGAAGAAACTCTAGCTACGCATGAACAAACTAGCTACGCATGAACACAAGAGTCAGGAACTCAAGCTGGACTCAAGTACTTGGTGTATGCAGCCTAAAAAGAGAATTTGTAAAAACATGATTGGTCAATATTTTCACCACAAAATGAGAGTGTTAAACTCTACCTTGACCCGAAGAAGTAAGGGTTGGTAGTGAATAAACCATCCAATCAGCAAAAAGTTTACAAAATTGTCAGTGATTAAACTTGACTATAGAGTTTTAAGTGAAAATGACCTTAGTAGAAGATATGATCTGGGGATATGTTATGAGAAAACCAAATACCTAAAACCAAGATTTCTTGTCAGGTCTTCAACAATGAACCGTCATCTATACCATAAGACCATAAAAAGACCCAACTATAATAGCACGGGAAACTTGAAGTATTTTGGGACAATTAACAGTTTTGCAAGCACAAATTTCATTGACCATGGCAGCACATCATATTGGGAAGCAATCAATCCAAAAGGACCAAATGTGCTGAGCTCAAGGTTGGAAGGTTATACAACTGAACATTGGAAATCCAACCATATCAATGAAACAGAGATTTCATTTTCCATTCAGAGCTTTTAAAAATTTCTAGTTTTATCAAACACACACCCAAACAACTAAAACAAAATTATCCCCCACTTCAAATTCAGACAATTATTTGCAATACACATCACCAAAATCACACACTTACCTTATAATTTAAATCCTTTGTATATAAAGTCTCTGACACAACCATGTACATTAAATTGGATCAATTATTTAATGATCCATGTCATTAAGGCTAAATCCTGCTAATATTCTGACAAGAAATTCCACTATTGTATTTGTAGTTTGGCACCATCCATTCCACACAGTTAAAGCTTACTGGGCCAGACATAAACATTTTAGTGAACTTTATCTGATCACTATTGACCATGGGATGACACAGAAAATGACCAATCAAATGATCCATAACAAGTCAAAATACCAATCAGATTTCAGTATTGAAAGGACATCTGCTTCATTTAAACCAATGTACATAATTAAAACTAATATTTGATGATGATTATTTGAAATTTAAAACCCTGGTGTCAAATGTTAATTTCGAAATGAAATGTGATTATTGAAATATGATCAAATAACACAAAAAGTAAATATTACAGGATATTTTCTAATTTGAAATTGACCACCGCAAGACAATTTTACACCTAAATTAATCAAATTTGTTTGTGGCTCACTGATTTTATAAAGTCTTAACACTTGATTAAATATCTTCATGTAATACCATTTCCTTTTGAAAATATAGGATATTACTATCATATATTTAATGCCTGAAAAATGACATACACTCTTTTGTAAATGAATTTCAATAAGAGTAGTTTTCAGGCAAGAACTTGGAAATGTTAATATAGTCATTTATTGCTTTTCGTTCACCATATTTTCAATAGATTAGGTTGATTGTCCTGTTTTATGAATAGTTTCACATTTTGTATTTTGGGGACCTTTTACAGCATCCGTTATGGTATGGACTCAGATCCATTATTGAAGACAGTAATGGGACCTGTAGAAGTTTAATTTCGACTGTTATTTGGTTGATGGCTGTCTCATGGATCATCATGCCACATCTCCTATTTCTATAATTCTCTGAGAGAGTGATAATTACCCAGGTAGCTTATGATGTAATATTGAGACAGACAAATACATGCTGATCTTGTTTATTTCAAATCGTTTTGCAATAATCGACTAATTGTCTGTATGGATCATTAGCCGAATCATGTTATTCTGGGATTTGCATTCCCAGAGAAACAGATCAAGAGACTTAAACAAAACACTGCCAATACTTTTCTGAATACTGCAACCTTTTAATTAGGAAAAGTTCAACCTCATGAAATTACAATTACTGCAAAAAAATCCCTTTTCTCAAAGTAATGGAATGGTTCCTGCAGGCATAATTCAATTGAGGCAAATAAGAAATGCAAAATATGTTAATGAAAGAAAAACATTGAGGCTATCAAAATGACCAGCATGAGAAAAAAACATTTCAACACAAGTTTATATCAATCATTCTTTCAGCATTGAAAGGAGATTGAAGATTTGACATATTAAAGGGAAACAACTATGACAAAGGACCTTTTGAACAATGTTAAAATTTAGCATCCATTTATATTCAGGCTAATATAGCTAAGACCACTTTATAAGGATTTAGTGACTAATTTACAATTTTACAGTTTATCAGTCCAAGATATGTGTTCTGTGAATTCATTCATTTTTTAACAACAAAATCAAAACTAGTACCAGCAAAATGTTTATTATTTAGTTATGTAATCATTAATTATTTATTTTATTGTATTTAATATGACTGGAAATGAATTTCTAAATTGTTTATAACCATATTTACTGGTATTCAGCAGCCAGAATATTTAAAAAATCAAAACACATGGCACTTACTAGAATCTGCAAATTCCAAAATTCTTCTAAGTCTGGTCTGAAGTATATTTTTTTTCCATAGTTTTAATGGCTTGAAATGAACAATGCTAGTTTCGCTCCCCTTAAATGTCTCTCAATATCTTATTTGCAGTTTTCTCAAAGAATTTTCTATTCTTCAATCTTACAACTCAGGGCTTTGAGGGTGCACTTCAAGTTTTATATCGGAATTAAGGTGAGGGGACACTTATACTGGCTGGGGCAATCAATACAGAGAATATGGTACATACATTTCAGATAATTCTGACCTTAAGTCAACACAAGACTGGTTAGCTTTCACCCTGAACAACAGAAAGGAATTTTTAAGATTGTCATCCCCTCCAGTGACAGAATTTTAAGTATTCTAAAACGAATTAAAAAATTTAACAAACTGAAATTACAGAATTCAAAATTATATTATCATTAGCCTAAAATAACTTTTATTATCATGCAGATATATTTTTATGATCATTAGGAAGAATATCTGTGATAATGAACCAAACATTGTATTTGTTTTGGCAATCTCCCCCTCTCAAATAGACATAAACCTGCAGTGGAATGTAGACATAGATATATATTCTACTATCTCTTCTGCTTTCTTTTTATCTTCTACAGATTTTATTAACTTCAAGAAGTTTCAAATATAATCTTTAATCTTAATATATGATCATTATGATAGAAACAATATCTACTGAAATCCCTGTCAGATTTTTTCCTGTACATTACTGAAATATCTCTCCTATTTTTCTGTAATAACTAAAATCTCTCTCCTATATTTCTGTACAATAGTGCATGGATGTTTACATCCCTGTTTAGTAAAATCCCTCTCCTATTTTTCCGTTCATCACTGAAACTGTCTCCTATTTTTGTACATAACTGAAATCCCTCTCCTATTTTTCTGTACATTGGTGCAGAGATGTATGTATATACATCTCTGTTTAGTCAAACCCCTCTCCTATTTTTCTGTACATAACTGAAATCCCCTCCTTTTTTCTGTATATAACTGAAATCCTGCTCCTCATTATTTTGTACATAACTGACACCCCCTCCTATTTTTTCTGTAAACCTATTTCCTGTAATATACTGAGTGGCAATAAATATGCAACACTCTCATTGTTGTTTCCTTAGTTTTATTAATTGGTTGATTAAATGTTGCTTAATATCCAGCAGCAAATATATCATACATATTCAGGACGAGAGCTTATTAATGAATGATGATGATGATGAATGATCCCTGCTTTGTGCTAGAGCCAGACTTTTGATGTTCTACCTCACAAAAGCAACAGTCTGCATGGAGACATGCCACTTTACCCAGACACATTTTTCATTTTTCTGACTCTGGGCCCACCAGTCTTTGCCCTTACTGATGTGTTCTAACCAGAGAAGCAGCCAATACAAGTTTGAATGTCGTTGGTTTGACCAGGCCGGACATCAAACCCACGACCTTCCACACTAGAGGCGAGCATGCAAAAAATACACCAACAAGGTGGTTCCATAGTTTTAAAATTTAGCTCATTATAACTTCTCTGAAAATCATCATATTGTCCTAAAATTTTGTATGGTGCCCAAGATCAATGTATGTTTTTTGCTAATTTTTTGCAATTTTTGATCTTCTGATTTCAACTAGTTCAAAATCATTATTTTAAACCCCAAAATGCAAACTTTACTTTCAACATTAAATTTAAAACATAAACATGATAAAAGGAATTCGAAGATACCAAAGGGGCAGACAGAAATCATTAAGTCGGTAGACAGACAAGACCATGGCCAACAAAATG
>JAULBM010004402.1:0-33679 GCA_032357055.1 Geukensia granosissima | reverse complement strand
AAATTTGGTTGAAAAGTATTCAGTATCTTCTAAGACCATCATTGAAGATTGTTTTTTGTAACTTTTCTTGGTGTTTCACAGTCTGTACCTGCTCTTGGTTCGGTTAACCAAACCAGTTTATATAAAAAACGAATTGTAGGTTGTCGAAGACTTAAGATTTATAGTACTGCAATATCAGCTTGTTTATATTTTAAGAGGAAACGAAAGAAAACCAAAGGGTCAGACAAAAGGGGATAGCCAATGGACACGGCAATCTCAAAAACACGAACAAGATGGAACATGACACATATACATATAAAACTAAAAACAAATACAAAACTAAGATAGTAAATAGTTAAATTATGTTTTATGCACATCTTCATACTTCACCCTGGTAGCACTTTGTTCGCATTATTCTTCGCCATTGGGTTGGTCTGTGGTGGAGGTTTAGGCTTGTGCACAAGTTTATGCAACTGGACCAGTGGGAACCATAAATGTTCAATCGAATGAAAATCCCTAGATTGGAGGGCCATGGAAGCATATTAATGTTTCTCTGGGATAGTCTCTTGTTTTACGGACCGTGTGCAGCCTAGCATTGTCATGTTGGAATATCTCTGTCTGTCAATTAAAGTAATAAGCTGATGTTGTAGGTTTTCTTTCCTGTGCCCTTAGGCTATTTCATTGCCTGGAACGTGCACAAAATCTGCTTTAATTATGGTCATTGGAGATCGTTGCCTACGTCTTGAAGCTGCTTCCGTCGAAGTTGTGCACTCCCTGGACGCATAAGAAAGAGAAACTTCATTCCAACGACGGTATACATGCACTCCTCCATCATTTTTTTTTGCAGAAACTCCTCGCTGAACCACACCCTTCGCCAGTTTTTAAATGGCCGGCCCCTCAATCCAATATGTTGCACGGCGTCACTATTGGTCGCCTGGGTCTAATGCAATTTTTACAAAGTCGGTTTCGGTCTGTTTGGGAATTGATTCTCCGTAATCCAGATATACTGCTGTGGCTGTTGCGGGAACTGAACGATCTGTGGATGGAGATCTTGATGTAGCGATCTTGGTTGGTGTAATTATGCGTGGCCTGTCACTACTGGAACGGTCATCCGTAGAGCCAGTCTTCTAAAATCTGTACCATAGCCGAGTGGTATACATTCTCGGTTCGAGAAATTTAGTTTTAGAGGACACCGACTTGTAGCAGCATCCAACCTGGAAATGACAGAGTTTTTACGTTGTGACAAATTCAAAAGTCTAACATGGTCATTTTATACGCTATAACTTGACATATAAGTAGATCATGAAGGTGTCTTTTAAACGTTGCCAAATTTCGCAAAACATACATGGGTAGGCACCATTCTCCTCTGGTATCTCGCAGTGAGCCAAACGTGCTGACCTGTAAAATTTACAGTCTTTAATTATCCATTTGATTTCACTTTGTTAATTAAAACAATTGTTTTGAAAATTGGAACAAAGCTATGCCTTTTTTTAAAGAGTATAATTTTATGTTTTTTTACGGAATGTTGTAAATATCAGGTCAAGTTTATTGTTTCCTCATGTAAACCGCTTGATACTTATTCGATAGTTTTTTAGATTTATTAAAGACCTCTGCATGCATTTATATTGTGCCTTATTGTTTGTTAACGGTTTATTGGTTAGTTGAAAATATCATGCTACAAGTAATAATCAATAATAATTTCATGACTATCAGCTATTTTCAGTTGTGAATTGGAGGAGGTGCGCAAAAATCAAAGCTTACATGACAATAACGAAACAGAACAGATAAACACAAACCTGAAAGGGCAAATCTGTAAACGGGACAAACTCAAGAACAGGACAATGACGAAACACGACAGATAAACAGAAACTGGAAAGGGCAAATCTGTAAACGGGACAAACTCAAGAACAGGACAAAGACGAAACAGGACAGATAAACACAAACTGGAAAATAAAGGTCCGTAAAAGGACAAACTCGAGAATTGGATAAAGACAAAACATGGCAGATAAACACAAACTGGAAAACAAGTTGGTAAACAGGGCAAACTCGAGAATTGGATAAAGACAAAACATGACCGATAAACACAAACTGAAAAGGACAAGTCCGTTAAAGGACAAACTCGAGAATAGGATAAAGACAAAAAATTACCGATAAACACAAACTGGAAAACAAAAATTCCGTAAAAGGACAAACTCGAGAATAGAATAAAGACAAAACATGACAGATAAACACAAACTGGAAAGGGCAAGTTGGTAATCATGGCAAACTCGAGAATTGGATAAAGACGAAATGCAAAACACATACATTTACCTTAGAATATCAGATATTAGCATTCGAAAGTTATAAAAAAATTTAATCAAATAAATGTATTATATAGTCTTGCTCATAAATATAGAATGCTTTCAATCGAAATAGGTATGGCTAGACTTTGTCAAGCAAAATTCTTATAAGGAAATGACAGATAATGGTTGCAGAATGATTTAATAGGATAGTTAAATGATAAAATTGGATGAAATAAAACATTTAAAGGGATTCTTTCCGGATTACAAAATCAGCATTTTCTCAGTAAAATGTGGGCTTCAGAACTCATAAAACTAGCCATTGGACAAAAAACTTAAATCGAACAATTTTGTAGCCTGAAGTAAAATAATGCGATTTGCGTAAAGATTTTTGGCATTCTGGCTCATAGTTTTGGATGCAAAGTCTTTAAACTTGAATTTTTGACTCAGAAACATTTTATATGATATATATGAAAACAGTCAAACCAAGTGTTAAATCAATTCATTATTTTTTAGAATAAATATCAATTTATCGTTCATGACATGATGACGATGTACCTTACAAACCCGTATACAAGTTTTGTTTCACCCTTTGGCTAATACTTCATTTCGATTCAAAGCTTGAAATCTTGTAGATGTTCTAGCTCTTCTCTTCCAGAATTAAGGTAAGCGCCCATTTTTTATAATTTAACATTTCTATGTTCGTAATAAATATTATTATTTAGGACGGCATTGAACAATTCTGCATATTTTTATTGTAATTTGTAATGTTATGAGCTTCATTTATATTTTTCATCATCAAGTGTTACAGTGTAAACCCAGTAAATTGGAAGGTTACAAAAACAAATGAAATCAAGATGAAAAAATATGCATGCCTGTGCATTAATTGATTAATATGAAAAAGATCGACCCTGCAAGCAATCTTTCTGATTTATTCCGACGATTAGTCGTATATAATTACACATGTAGGGGAAAAAGGTTATCAGACTGACGAAGATATTTACTTTATTATATTGCCTTGTTTTACAGCTCAGGTGACAAATACGAGATAGATTAGTTAGTAAAAATCCTTACAAAATGAATTGTGTTTTCGGAAATTATATATTTTTTCATGAACACTACATATTGCGTGGTTACATATTAAAAAAATATATTTCAAATTGTATTATGCAATGCCGTTGTTAATGAATTTAAACCCACAAATCGGTTGTCGTAATCATCACATGATTATAGACACAAAAAAATGAAAAACGCAAATGTTTGGAAAATACAATGAAAGATACTCGAAATAACAAAACAATAAACAGGTACTAGCTCACTCCTAAGCATTATCAAGTAATTTAAAGACTTAAAAATTAAAAGAGTCTCTATGCTTTACTTGTAAAAACTGATATCATGCAAAGTAAGGTTAGATAATACACGACCTGAAGATGGAAATATATTCTGCTTATCTTTGTGGTTTGAAGCAGTATTGGTCAATTAAAAAATTTATAAAGTTTTGATCGAAGGACCTTGTAATCAAAACGTAATAATTCGTAAATGAAAAACGATACATGTATAAACTTTTAGTAAAAATTGCTTAAAATCAGTTGTAAAGTTAATTTTTGTTTAATTTTTATAAAAAGAAGAATCCGAAGATAACATGTGGCAGAAATCGTGAAGTAAGAAGACAAACAAGACCAAGGCCCAAAATAAATGAAGCGAAAGACAAACATAGATCACCAGCACTTTATTGAAAATTAAAGCTGGAGTAACACGAAACCTTCAATAACTATGGTGAGCTCAGGTACTCCGGAAGGGTAAGCAACTCCTGCTCCACTAGTATCACCCGTCATGTTACTCAGTAGAGGAAGCCGGTGTATAGTCAAAATTGTTGTTAGTCACAATAGTATAGGAACAGATTTATAGTCACATCCATTGTCATTTGTGAATTGACATTTCGTACCAGTCAACCAAATCAAAAGTGCGACAGAAAAAAAAAAATTCTACAGTGAAGAAATACAAGAAAAGTGTAAAATGAGTAGAATCCGTAAAATAGTATTTAACGAATGTTTGGTATATAAAAATTCAAATAAGCTACAAACTTTAAGCATTTTCATTGAGAAAACATCATAATACTTGTATTTGGGCGAGGTATTCGCCAATTTTTGCAAAACAATGAGCAACTTTTAGAATTTGGTCCTGAAATATGCCATTTGCTTTTGTTTTGTAATCATTTCATCTAATCCATTATGGTGGTTTAGTTAAAGTTTTATAGTGCCTCTTCCATAAGAGTTAATACCAAGTCTGTATTCAATTTTTTGTCTCGCCTGCGACGAATATGGCAAAAGATAAGTCAGTCGCAGATAGAAGCTCATGGTTGGTTCCTTTTAATCAAATACAAAATTCAGTAGTTGTATTATCATTAGTTGACAATATTCGATACGAATAAATCATTCTGTCTTACACTAAAACATCCTGACATTAAGGCCTTAAAATATTTCAGAAGTTCAGTGGGACAAAAATCAATCGTATTAGTATGTAGTTGTAAAAGCCGCAAAAGTAAATTACAGTCAGGCCATAGATGTTATAAGTTTAGCCCGTGGGCCAATATCCACTGACCATGAAAGTTAGTAACCTTTCTATGTCAAAGTTTGTTATATGTTCACAGTTTAACAGTAGAAACCTATAATACATATGTGATCGTCCCATAGCAGAATTAAAAAAACAAGAAATATAACATGTATAATATAATATTTGTTCCTTGAGAACTTTTATTGTAATATTTGTTACAGACAAAAAAACCTTTTAGAATGTACAGCCCTGAAGAAATAAATATATAAGAAAAGTTCCATTGGAACAAATATATATTGAAATATCTATTATTCATATAGTTCCTTAGTAACATGTAATAATCTATTCATCAAATATAATTGACCAGAATTCGCTTTACTATTACACCATTTTTGTGGATTTAAACAATTCTGTTATGCATCTATTTAGGAAATATATACATTTTAGTAGTTAAAGAGGTAGCGAAAGAAAACCAAAGGTCCAGGCAAAATGGAAAGTAAAAAAACGGAGGTAACTCATATGATCCTGAAGAGTAAGCAGTTCAACCCTGTTTAAAAAAATCACTTTTATCATATCCGAGCAATACAGCCGAAAACTACACTTAAGTTAGCGTCATATGCTTTCGGATGTCGGTGAAGGCAGATATGGATCTTTAGCGTTAATCCAACAGCCTGGGGCCTTATTTTCGAAACTTTCCTAAGAATATCCTAAGATATATCTCAGAAGATGATTTAGGATAATCTTAGGACTATCATAGGACATGTCTGAGATGTCGTATCAACGATCTCTTAGGATTTTTCTAGCTAGGATATCCTAACTGTATCCTTAAAAATGTCCTAATTTAAAAGGCAAAAATGCAAATGCAATTAGATATTAAATTAAGAAAATAATTTAAAAAAAATATTTTTAAAAAGTGAAAAAAATTGGCATATATGTATTATCTGGACAAAGACCAAAGCAATTAGTGGTGAGAAATAATACCCAATAGGTGTTCAAAGGCAAAAATCGTCCAGTCTTATAGTGTTTTACTGTTAATAATGTGTCTAGTTTGAAATCAGCAAAAGTAGAAAACGCCATCCAAATTTTACAGGTATTAAAGATGAATTAGAGAAAAACAATAAATTTTTTAAGATATCTAATTTTGCATCATGCAGTATATTGAGAACAAATATATGTAAGAAAGTAAATTTAGGAATAACAAAAGAAGCGATGATGACCTACGTAAGAAATTGAGCACATATACGAGTAATGTCAAAAAAATCAAGCTTAAATAAGACGCAATTAAATCCCAAAAGACATGCGGTGGACCTCCTCCTGAAATACTTTGTTGATTCTTTTCAGGATAAAGTTGTTGGCAAAATATCGCCAGACGAAGATTGCTTATTGCAATATAACATATTAACGTACGATTTGCCTTTTATTTTGGGTCAAGTAGGGGGAGGCTTGCCCGATTGACCGGGTCAAAACAAAAACAAAAAATGTCAGAATATTTATTCTGACCTCGGTACATATTATGTATTTTGTGACAGCTGTTTCATTGATTTTTGTCGTTTTTTAGGGGTGGGTCATATTTGTTTTCAAAATTCTTTAAGTAAGGATATTCTTAAGACTATCTTAACACACCTAAATTGGCGTCCTAACTTTAGTTTGATTCTCAGATAAATCCTAAGTTGAGACATGTTCGAAAATTGCACTTAGGATTAAGAATTGTCCTAGGATGGTCTTAAGATACATCTTAGTTCTAAGATACCTTCGAAAATAAGGCCCCAGGACTATTTAAAATTAAATCAGCCCTCAAGACATAATAATCTAACCGAAATTTAGACAGAAAAAGCTAGTCACTATTAAAAATGTGATTCGACAAGGGATATCGTATCCTACGTTCTATGGAAACACTACAAATAAAGCTTACAAATTTAAAAATTATCCCTTGATATGAATCTCACCGTTCTCTTTAACAAAGTTATCCACAAGGCGTACAAGTTCGACGTTATAGTAAAGACATTAAAACCTTTTTTTTTGTGGTAGAAAACTTGTCGCATCATTTCACAAATATTATACATTTGGCATTGCATCCATCATGTCTTTTTTCTTTATAGATACATAGTAATAAATCGTCAGGCATACTGTGTCTTGAAAGGCTTGATGTTTTATCATCAGGAATCCCACCTTGAGCTTGCTTTCAGTCACTGCGAGCATTCATTAGTGATGTAGCTTCTTTTGCATGCATTTTTGTAAAGTGTATTTACTATAATTAAGGAACTCTCTAGTCGGATTTTAGTGACTTTCTGTAATTTATTTTGATAGATCGTCGGTTACTGCTTTTGTTTTCTTTGATTTTTTCTTTTACCACTCGTTAGAAGATCGTTGGGTACACACTAAACTAGTTTAACTCTAACACATGTCTTATGTGCCTGTCCCAAGTCAGGGATTTTGGTCATAGATTTGTCGTCGTGTTTTTTGTTCTGTTACTTTTATGATAATATTCAGGTAAGAGCAGTTTTATTTAAGCACACACGATTTTTTTATTTAGGGTGATTTAGAGATTTTCACAAGGAGTGGTATTCCACCCTTGTTAAAGACCTTGTGGAGACCTCTAGATTTGTAAATTCCTCTGTTTTTCTCGTGGTTGGAGTGCAATCTCTTAGACATTTACCCCATATCTTTTCATATATGAATGGTATGAAAACACCAAATCCTGCTATTTATCTTGAAATATTGTAATTTTTTCATAATCAAGTTCGTATATCAGCGAAACAGAAACCCATCCACAACTAAATGCTATTTGAAATTCGATATCAGTATTTAGTACACTTTCATGAATATTTTTTCCTGTCGTTACTTTCAGCCATGGTTTATTGTCTAAGGGAAATTTGTTGAATTTTACCAGTTTTTCCGTCAAACTCTAGAGCAGGCAAGACAAATATTAAGCTAAAATTTATTATTTCCTGTTGAAATAATATTATGCAAGCTGTTTAGTGGTGTCAACAATGCAAATTTTATGACATGTCTGGAAAATACCACCTGTTTAAACATGTTTCAAGTGAACAACATATGTTTTTTAATATGTCGGTGACATATTTTCCTAAAGTTGTCTAATGACTCCGAGGTCTTTTTTACTATGATGGTATTTGTTGTGAATGGCATATTTTTTTTTAGAGCAAGCGTTTTTAAATTGCACAAAAAGGGGTACATAATAAGCTCATTTAGATGCTTACCCTTCCAGAGAACCTGATCCCACTTCTGTTTTCTAAAGGAGTTCATAGATTCTAAACCTTTGTTCTTTTTGCTTTCGTTTTGTCTTAAGTTTGTTTCAAATTTGTCTTGGGTCTTTGAATTAGGCACTTTTGATCTCTCACTTGGGTATTATACACTGGAATTGGAAAACTGTTTATTCTCCCGGGGCCTTATTTTCGAAGGTGTCTCAGGACTAAGATGTATATTAAGACCATCCTAGGACATTTCTTAGTCCTAAGTGCAATTTTCGCACATGTCTCAACTTAGGATTTATCTGAGAATCATCCTAAGTGAGGACGCCATTTTAGGTGTCTTAAGATAGTCTTAGGAATATCCTAACTTTAGGATCCAAATTTTGTAAACGAATATGATCCATCCATCAAAAAATACAAATTCATTCAACAGCTGTCGCAAAATAAATAATCTGTACCGCGGTCAGAATAAATATTCTGACCTGGTCAAACGGGCAAGCCTCCCCCTCTTCACCCCAAAATATAATGACCATTAGTACGTAAAGGTCTGCAGTTAATATGTTATAGTGCAATAAGCTGTCTTTTTGCCAACAACTTTATCCTGACAAGAATCAATAAAGCAATTTTAGCAGGAAATCTACCGCCTGACTTTCGAGATTCGCATCTTACTTAAGCTTGTTGTTTTTTGACATTACTCGTATATGTCCTCAATTTCTTTCATAGTTCATCAACACTTCTTTTGTGGTCAGTATTTCTTTCTAAAAAATCTTCTTTCCCAAACTTTGGAACTGCATGTTGCAAAATTAGATAGAGTAGCGACATGGCTAAAGTTATACAAAATTTATATATATACAATTTTGAACACTCGCCAGCTACCGTTAAAAGCCCAGCTGTCAAACGGTTGAAAGCTTTTGACCACTAGACAGCTATCGTTGAAAACTTGAACGCGAGCGTTGAACGCTCGTTAGCTTCAGTTGACTCCTCGACAGCCTCCATGCAATAAAATAAATGTGACTTAGAAAACACGAATATCACCGGAATTCCGATAAAAAAATACACAATCATGTAGTTATAGATTGTCTGTCAGGGGCACAAACTGGAGAGATATTAAACGAAAATAACGACGAGACGGTGCATATATTTCTGAAATTTCCAGAGAATTAATTGGTGATTATTACGATACGACCTCGGGTGACAAGTTTATTGTCAGATATTAACAAGCGTATCAATACACAGAAAGGTATGAAAATTTTAGAAAAATTATTGATTTTTTACAAGCTAGTTATTGTATGGTCGTAAATAACTCACGACTTATGAATGATAAAAGATGATGATTACAATAAAAATACAACTAATCTATTATTATTATTATTTTTTATTATTATCATTGATAAATATCATCGTCATTATTATTGATTTTTTAATCATTATCATTGACATTTATTTATTATAATTCTTTATCAGAGGGCATGAAAATTATATAACTTAATTGCAATATTAATAATAAACTTATGATGAATAATTTTTTTTAATATTAATACATATATAATAAATAATTTCTGTAATAATAATAAAAATAATAATTTTCAAGCGAAACTTTATTTTAATTCAATCTGGCGAGCGTTCTAAAGCTTTCAACAGTAGCTGACTAGTGTTCAAAATGGGCTGGCGAATGTTCAAATGTAGCTAAGTAGGGTTCAAATCGTTGAAAGCTTTTGGCTGTCAAAAATGCTGACTATTGTCTAGCTAGCTTTTGTTGTCTCACCATTAATTGTTTTGATCTTTGACCAGAAAATAAATTTGCCAGTTTTCTCGTTTAAAAAAAAAATTTTTAAATCATTTTTATTAATTAATACCTACATGTATCAAGCTTGCATCACAACAGGGAAGATGACATTTTTGCTTTTAAAAAAAATTAGGACATATTTTGGATACAGTTAGGATATCATAGCTAAGAAAATCCTAAGAGACCGTTGGTAGGACATCTCATAAGATAGTCCTAAGATTCTCCTATATCATCTTCTGAGATATAGCTTAGGATAATCTTAGGAAAGTTTCAGATATAAGCCCCCGGTTTCTTAAAAATGCTTTTTTCAATATTGTAATGTTTATTGCTGATAAATCTTATGCAATCTATTTCCCTTTCCGCAGATTCAGTCATGGTGAAACATTGTCTGATGGTAATTATATTCACATTTCTGCTGTTTCTAGGTAGGTGTTTTTTTAGTTCCTTACAAAGAATTTGTAAATTTAAAAAAATGTCAATATTGAATATATATATGAAGAATTCAAGTATGCATATATGTACATTTCAAGGAGAAACCTCTCATCAGTAGCATTAGAACCAAAACATAGGAAGTCCAAAATCAAACCATAGCAAAAGAAGCACTTAAATCCAAACAAATCTAAATAGAAGGCCAAATCCCACCGCCGGTACAACTACTAAGTGCAATACTTTTCTATGCCTTTCCGTATTTTTAGTGCTTAAGAATTAAGTTTTTCACTTTTAGCGAGAGTTCAAGGTATTCCCAAAAGATATAATGTGTCCTTCTCGTGAAAATATAACGAATGAAAAATCCTACAAATTCTAACTTCAAAACTATAAAGCAAATGAAATCCGTGTTGTTTTTGTATCGTCTCTTCAAGCTGGATAATAAATTGGGATTATTTTTGTAGTTCTCTGTTCTGCACTTTCTACTTTAAACCACCCGGTAGTTTAAAGTTTTCATTCCCAATTCAATTTGAAAAAGACATTTAATTTTACCTTTATTTCTTGCTGCAATATATCTATTTAGTTCTGTGAATCTATGACATGTAGAGTATGCAATATAATAATTTTAACAAATATTTTCACGAGGAGTGGAATTCCACTCTTTTTGAAGACTTAGTCTATATTGATAAATTACTCTGTTTTCTCTTGACTGGGGGCTGTCTCTCTGCGATTTACCCCACGCATTCGTATGACCGACAATTACAATTTACCAAAAAATTAGACTTTTTTTAGTAAGACTAAAGATTTCTCATTTGGTCTTTATTAACAACAAGCATTATCGCACAACTGTCGCTAATGAAATGTAACAATTTATGTGATGATATTCAAATGTAACAATTATCTGCCAAATAAATATATAAAGTAAAACAAGTTACACCCTAAATCATTAACAATTATATCCTGTGTTCCTGGCTTGATACAAGCACATCAATTGCCAGGGCATAACATGTTTGTGAATACTCGACCAATTCAGGAACAGTGGTGGTACAAAATGACATAAAACAGACTTTAAAAACTAACTGCATATGATTTAACTTTTGAAATCGATGAATATTACGTAGATATTTTGGTACCGATAATTTAAATAAATCGAGAGACAACAAGATGTACCGACCTCGCAAAAGTACTCGTTGTTTCTGACAGTTAGTTCAAAATCAAAACAAACTTTGCTCTTTTAGGCTAAGACACCAATCAATAATGGTTAGCTTCATTCAAAGTAAACTCTTTAGAATAAATTGTAGTGATGTACTTTGAGAAGTCAGTGTAAAACAACTGCAAAGATATAGTCAAGATTTGAAGGACCTTTGTGGAAGTTGAATTCACATAACAATAAGTCTGCAATAAAAGGGGCAGCGCCGGTGACCATGAGAATTCCTATCACCGATTAATTAAATCGCCAAATCTGAAGTTAATATTTTCAAGAAGAATAGTAATTGAATTTATCATCTCACAAGTCCAGTAAGTGTATCTTTTGTTATTCATCCGAGAAGAAAGCTCCATCACTGTTACAGGAAATGTTTTTGATCTGTTGTATCAAATGGCTACACAATGACATATGACAATTTCTTTTCAATCCTCCAATGTCGTCAAAAAAAATGCAAACTTACAAATAAAGAGGACACAGAACTAAAATTTTATTAAACTTTATTCTAAACCCTTAAATTTGAAACTTCATTCCTTGTATTGTACATGGTACAGTAGATGCCTGGCGAAAATTAAATGCGAAGCTGGCAATTTGCTAGCAACAATAGCTAGCTAGTGTTCAATTTGCCAGCCTCCGCTGCACGCTCGTCAGCCTCTTTGACGGCCAAAAGCTTTCAAGGATTTGAACTCTAGCTAGCTACAGTTGAGCACTCGCCAGCCCATTTTGAACACTAGGCAGCAATCGTTGAAAGCTTTTGAACGCTTGTCAGATTGCATTTAAATAAAGTTTCGTTTGAAAATTAATATTATTATTATCATTATAAAGATTATATATTAAATATTCAGTACTATTAATATTGCAATTAAGTTATATTATTTTCATGACCTCTGATAAAGAATTAAAATAATTAAATGTCAATTATAATGATAAAAAGTTTAATAAGAATGACATTATAATAAAACTAATAAAAAACAATAATAATAATAATAGATTAGTAGTATTATTATTGTAATCATATTCATTATTATCATTCATAAGTCGTCAATTATTTACGACCATACATGCTCGTTAACAATCAATAACTTTTCTAAAATTTTCACATCTTTCTGTGTATTGATACCCTTGTCTGAAAATAAACATGTCACCTGAGGTAATGATGAAGCCATATCGTAATAAACATTACACCTACTAAGTCTCTGGTATATTCTCAAAATTGACTGACGAAAACTTCAGAAATATATGCACCGTCTCGTCGTAATTTTAGTTTAATCCCTCCCTGGTTTGTGCCCCTGGTAGACAATTTAACTATATGTATATATTTTTATCAGAGTTATTCGTGTTTTCTTAGTCACAATTTTTTAAATAAGTTCTAGCAATTACATGGAGGCTGACGAGGAGTAAAATGAAGCTGACGAGCGTTCAACACTCGCATTCAAGGGTTCAACGATAGCTGGCTAGTGGTCAAAATCTTTCAACCGTTTGACAGCTAGGCTTTTAACGGAGCTGGTGAGTGTTCTAAATAGGTTTCAATTTGCTAGCAAATTGCCAGCAAATTGAAAGCTTTTGTATAACTTTCGCCAGACCGCTACTCTAAATGTCCTTGCTTCAAATTTCGATTTGTTTGGATATGTGTATTTCTTTTACTCGGTGAGAAACTCGGCCGTCCTGTTTATTGGATGAGACGAAGTTACTTCTTAAAAAAAGGTGTACGAAATATCGAAATTCAAATTATTTTATTGAACATTTAGTAACATGTGGTATAAAATAATCTTATACAATGGCAAAAGACGAGCAGAGTGGGAAATATACACGTAGTACCACTAACGACTTGCAGGTAACAGAGCATGACACTTACTTTCGAAACTGATGTATGGCAATAAAAAGATATTTAGGTGTAACAGAATGACAGTATTTGTTAATATCATTCATGCCATGATGAATTTGGTATTTGAAGACACGATGAAGACTCAACGACAATAGGACATCCCGTAAATATAACAAAATATAAGCTACATGTATACTGTGTCAGGAAATATTGATATTTAAGAACATAACGAAACATTGAAGACGGTATCTAAAAGAGATTATTTTCAATCGATCAAAATCATAATTAAGAGCCATCATGTTTTCATTAAATGAAAATATTTCTCAACATTTAAAAGCAAGAACATGAAATATAAGCCAGAAAGACATAATCTATATCTTGCATACGTTAATAACAAAAATTCAAGGCCAAAGGACTAGGGCCAACTTCCTGAGTAATTTGTTCACCCAATTTCGCGTCTATTATTAAATCACCTGTTTCTAAAGGTTAACATCATCATGGAAATTTAATTTTAGCCGGACTGGTAAATTACCTTGAATATATGCTGTTGCTATTGTTAAAAGTATACTTTACTTGTAGGCACGGGCACAATTAATATATCAGTTTTGTATTTATATTTTAACAAAAGCTTAATTGTGACATTTTAAGTTTAAAATACAATCAAACACTGGAATAAATCAGAAAGATGGCAACATTTTGCCTGGAGAATTTGAACTCGTTCGGAAACGAATATATTCATATTATAACTATCTGCACGCTTTACCACAGAACCACATTAGACATATTGTGAATTACGATTTTAAACAAATGTATAGGTAACATCAAAGTACGGTCAAGTTTTTGGAAAAAAAATGTTTTTCAGTATGAAGGACCTTGACAACCAAACTAAGGCTTCGTTCATGTACAGATACTACAATTAAATTACTAAAAAGCTATACTTGTTTCTGGTTATGAAGGTCCTTCGAGGGTGATTTCCATATGATAATGTTGAAATCGCTTAAAATGTTTAAATTGCACGTTTTGTATAATTTTGTTTCCAATCTTTTTCCATTTAGAGTCACAAAATTTTGTTAAAATATTTTCAACAGTTTATTTTCCTTATCGAATGTTTTATTTTTTTGTCGAGTAACAAACAATACTAAAATTGGCCCCCTAAATGAACAGTTTTCCGGGATTTTTGGCCCAACTTCATTAACTACGTGTAAAGCGCTTTTCTGGATTAACATTCATCAGACAAGATAGGGGCCAAAAAATAGGAATACCAGTCAAACTTTATGAATTGCTCATTGCACTCAATGAACAAATGAAATGAATAGTTCAGACGGAGTAAGTTTTCATTGTTCCAACAGTTCGCTGTTATTTTTATATTTGGCTTTTCAGTACCCGAAAATAAATAAATAAGAGCATTCAACTTAAAATCTCCTAATCTCTTAAAGAAAGCTTTTTACTCAGGAATCATCTTTAAAATACTGTCATTTACGAATCACGTCCGCCCGATGACATCATACATAAACCACAGTGACATAAACACCATTGAGACAAATTTGCGATCTCGGCGGGAGCCTGTTGCAAATTGTACGAAAAACGCGGAATCTCCCGCAACCGTGTCCGTCTCCCGCCGGGAATCTCCGGCGCATTTCGGAACCGCGGTTTTTGGAAAAACTCGAGGTTTTTCCTATATCGTATATCGTAAGGCGAATCAAATTTTGCAAAGAATAAATATCAGTTTTGTGATTTCCTTGTCATTTTGATTATTTTTTGGTTTAACAAAAGACTCGAAGTGGGATTCTGAGGGAATGCAAACGAAACCTGCACGATATTTAAGTCCTGGATTGACAAATCTTGCTTTTGACTTGTCATAGTGCCAGTGGGTGCGTACTCGGTCCCTAAGTGTCCGTGGTACTAGAACTTTGTCAGAATAACTTTATGAATCTAGCGCTCAACATGCAAAGTGCTTTTACTGGAAATAGTCGATGTTTACTTCTTACTGATAATAAATTTCGTATCAAATTCCAGTCCAGCTAAATGAGGCTCTCAGTTCGGGAAAGATAAAGTGGATTGTAATGAAATTCAATGTAAATTCGGTTGAAAATGATTAAATATATTTCTTATAATACTGCAAAGAAAAACCTTAAAAAAACATGCCAGTTGGGTCCCACCTGGTTGGTGAAATTGACTTATTGAAACATAAACAAATACCTTATAAATACATTGGTAGAACTTGTGTATACTGAGAAGAATATAATCAAAAGAAGTTTCATTTATTTTTTAAAATTTGTTTTCCGTACGCAAAACATGACGCGCAAATGACACAACGGTAAATCTCCCTCATAGGAAAATTTTTTTGAGGGAGATCTCCTCAAAACTTGAAACCTCTGCAGTTATGACAATTCAAATGTAAACATGTAATGCAAGTCCTTATGGTAGATAATTACTAAATTTCCAACAGACAGTATTTTCTTATACTTTGCCAAATTGTAGTCTGTATCACGACAAAGAATGAAAACTTTCAAAAGAGGAGACAACTCTTTAATTTTTAATTACAACGAATGCACTTTGATTTAGAACATTTAATTTGGTTTTACGTAAACTATAACGGTGACCCCAAAATTTTATTTTATTTCCTGAAAACATATTATAACAGTCTTTACAATTGTTATTTCAAAGTACTATCTGCTGGTTTCCTTTTTTATTTGCAGAATAGTGTATTTTCTCTATATATGCTTTTAAAAATAAGCTGTTTTTGTACCAACAGAAACTTGAAAAGCAAGGACGGTGACATATATATAATTGTTTTTTAAATGCATTGATACAGAGTTTGTTTTGGCAAAGTATAAAAAATACTATCTCTGGGAGTTTTAGCGGGAAAATAGGACAAATTTGAAATGAGTCCAGTGTAGAATAACCTGTGAGAGATCAATAGGGAATAGTCCAAAGAGAAATAAATATTGTAAAGAGTGTTATAATATGTTTTTAGAAAATAAAATAAAATTTGGGAGTCGCCGTTATAGTTTACATGAAACCAAAACAGATTTTAAATGAATAATTGAATGAAGCAGTCATTAGCAGTTCCCATATCTTGTGGTATTATTGGTTAATTTAAAACACATGGGACTACGGGAATGAAACGTTGAAATTTCCAAAAAATAACCATATTTCATTAGAACATTATGTCAAGACATTTAGAAGAAAGGATAAAAAAGAAGCATGAAGATGTAAAGCAGAGCTTTTTATGTAGTCTTAAACGCCTGAACAAACATTTAAAGTGTATTTCGAATGGTAGAGATTAGTGTAAGGACGACACTTTTATTCGAGAAAACAAACCGTTACCGAAGTGAAAGGAAATGGAGAGATGATGAAAGAAACAAATAAATTTTGTGAAGCATTCTGGTATCACAAGCGGTTAGAAGTTTAAACATTACTGAAATAAAGTAAAATTAATAAAATTCCTAGCCTATTTAAAGGTGGTATTTACCTATGATGGATAACAACCTGTGTCGGGGCATTGTGTGAGCGATCGATTACTCGTACAGCATAAGCAAATTGCAAAAAAGGCACTGAAAATGCCTGGACTAGCAAGGACAATTTTTGCAAGTTTTGTAAATTATACAAAAATAATATTGGGTCTATTATGAGTAGAATAGATAAACATTGACAAACAAAGCGGTTTAGTGTAATTGTAAATATCGGTAAAGATTTCGGAATTATGTGGAAAATATTGAAATTAAAGAAATATTTACAATAGTATGGTAATATAATCACTAAAATTTCGATCTATTAAAGGTGATTCCTGTTGCTATCCGATATTGGAATTGTTGATTCATTCTTTAGACATCAACCATATTCATTATGAGTGGAAAACTTAAACGGAACGTGATTTTTGTTCCAAGATAAGTTTGCTGAAATTTCGTGACAGTAACACTTTTAGCTAGAAAATAGTGGGGCCAAACTGACACAATAAAGAGTAAACGAACAATGACTGCTCTAAAAGTCTCTGACAAAAATGTTTTCATTTATTATATCAGTAGGGAAAAGCGCATTAGCTGATCTTCATCGCTCCTTAAGCTCCGAAAGTTAAAGATAACTTATGAGTCAAGATTCAAGTTAAGACTTTCCCCGTCTTTTTTGTAACAGTTAATTGTTTTATATATATTAAATGTATTTGCATGTTTAGTGCACTAGTTAAAGGGAAAGTAGTTTGTATTATTATTTGTTGAAATTTTTATTAATTATTCATTTAAATTGTGAAGAATTGGGAAATAAAGTAGCGCCGAATAGACGTGTTTTACGCAATTTGATTTTTTAGGTTATTTTACGATATTTCTTGCTATTTATAAGTGCAAGTACTATCATTCTGGATTACACTGAATTACTTAACATAAATTTAAGTTTTTTATAGCTTTTTAAATGTGTTTATTGGGAGTGAGTATTTTTTTTTCCAATCGGTCATTCCTGTATACAGCTTGTGGTGATTTCGTACATTATGGTCCTGCTTCTATCTTTGCTGAATCCGGTGAAAATCTCCTAAAAGCACTGGATATTTTTCAGTTGTATTGTAATACATGGAAACTATCTGTAAACACCAGTAAAACAAAAGTTAGTTATGATATTAAGCAAGTGGAAAATAAGAAATGATTTTGATTTTAAGTTAAATGGTGCATCTCTTGAAATCGTAGATGGTTATACTTACCTGGGTTTACTAATGAAGTATAATGGATCTTACAACGAGACCTAATGTAAGCTCATTGAACAAGCACATAAAGTCCTTTTCGCTCTTTACACAAACATTAGAAATTTGAGGTTACCTATTGATATTCAACTTGAACTTGAACTTTTTGTTAGCTTAGTTGAGCCAATATTACTATATGGCTCTGAGATATGGGGATATGAAAATATTGTAAAGATTGAAAGGGTACATCTTCGCATTTTGGGGCTTCGGAAAAGCACACCTAATTTTATGTTGTATGGCGAACTGGAACGATTCCCTCTTTTGAAATCAATATTAAGCTTAAAATGGTCTCGTTTTATAATCGAATGATGAAAAATGAAAATAAATTAAGTAGTATCATGTTTAAATTGTTATTTTCCTTGCAACAAAACAATATATGCAATTCTAAATGGGTTTCTTTAGTAAAATCAATTTTTGATGATCGTGGTCTAAGTTATATTTTTATGAATCAGCTATATATTGACCTTTCTCTTTTCAAACCAATTATCAAACAAACCAGAGACCAGTTTATACAAAGATGGCATAGAAATATAAATAATTCCTCTAGAGGAAGTTTCTACGGACTATTTAAATATCAGTTTGGTATGGAAAATTACTTAATAAAACTTTCGAATCAAGCAAAACGCTTTATTACAAAATTGTAAAAATATATTAACGATCTCTACTTACGTACTAGGTGTCAGTCTCTGTGACAGAACTATCTCTCACTTGAAAGAGGCTGGACTAATGGTTGAGACATTGATAGGGAGATCTCCAAAAGATTACTTTGGCTATGGTAATTACTGTGGTATAGGAGGAAAAGGGCCAGTATTAGACCCCATAGACAAGTAAGTTTCTTTATACATTCTTACAGCTTTCGTTATATTGTTGAAGGTCGTAATGGGACCCGTAGAAATTTAGATTCAACTATCATTTGGCGGATGGCTGTCTCATGGATTGTCGTTCCACATCTCCTATTTTTATATACCAAGATAGAAAGTATATACTGATGTCAACACAGGTATGCAAGTCTTAATGTTATGTGGGAAATATATGATTTTTGTTAACCTAGTTATTTTTGATATTGTGAGTATATGTTGGGATGTTGTGTTTATGCATAGCCTGCCTCACTTTTGGTTGTCAAATGGCTGTATGGGCACTTTAATAACTTCAGCATAAGACAGCTTTGTTCAACATGTCTATATTTTTTTGGTATTGAATTGTCTTTTTTTTACATTTTGTTGACACGATATCAAAACCTGTTATGTATAATTCTCTTTCAGGTGTTGCCGACAACATGACGATTGCTATTTAATAGCAAGTATAACATCCAGATGTAGACCTATCCCCACTATTTATACATATAGAATTGATATAGAAAGACATACAACGAAATGCTGTTAGTATAGAATTAGTTGAGGGTTGTCTGCAATTGTAAGGGCTTCTAGCTAGAACTTTGTTTTTTGCAAAACTTATTACAGGTAGATTTTTAACAAAGAAGTCACATCACAAACGATAACCTGGACAATAAAATCCTTATGCCAAAATTAGTTGTAAACAACATGTGGTTCAATCGGGAATTGTTATGAGATAGTTTTATAACACGTATACATCACATGATCAACCAGACGAAAATATAAAATCTGATAAATTCAGCTACTGCATATAAACCATTAAAAGTTTGCTTTTGACAAGCAATAGCAATTCTTCATCAGCACAGACAAAAAGAAATAAAGTGGAAAGAACGTATTATGCCCAAATAATGAAGTATAAAATTTCAAAAATTTTCATTCGAAATTTTCAATGGTGATCATTGTCTTACCAAAGATAGCGCATAGATACAGGTTATCCGGTACACCCGTTCTTCTCAAAGAATCATGCAAAATTCAAAAAAATCATTCAAACTTGCACACTGTAAGTGATGTTCTGTATCATTTGTTTAAGGCGTGGGTACAGTATTGGGGATATATATAGAATCTTACATTGAAAGCCTAAATTATCATATTTCTACAGTCGAGATAGTTAAACCTTAAAATTTCGAACTTTACCTATAAATTTTAAGGTTTAACTATCAAGACTGTAGAAATATAATCAACGGCTTATAATGTCAGAGTTTGTTTCTCTAATTCTTTAAGAATCAAATTGTAGTTAAAAAAACTATCATAGGCGGGATCGTGCACCATCTTTTATTATGAGATTCTTACAAGGGAAGTAACTCGTGTACAAAACAAACAAACATGCCACTTATTTTACGGCATTTTCATAATTATTAGTCAAAAATAAAGTAATTCCTACCTAACTGATAGATTCTTTGGAAAGCTCAGTCCTCAAGGATAAGAAATAAGATCGTGACAAGTCTTTGAATTCGTGAAGCGAAGCCCTATGGGTCTAAAAATTAGCCAATCACCTGCCGAGAACAACTTACCCAAACGTAGATTATCGATTTTCCTCACACTGGTTGAGAAGTGTGAAAACTTCATAAAAATTAGAGAAAATTTTTGTAATGTTACAACGACGCTATTTTTACAAACACTGATGTCGCAAGGACCATATTAACATTCTTCCTGAATACCACTAAAGATTTTTTTCTCTTCTGTACACACAATAGATTCCAGAAGTTTTCACTGTCTCAAAATTTACCCTTAAAATGTTGTATTACGCTTTTTATGTGGAACCTTTGATCAAATGCGCTATTGTTAATTAAAAAAAAACCACTGTGTTATTTAAATATTTTTTCCTGAATTAAATCGAACTTTCGAATTAGCACAAATCAAGGAGGAATTTTTTCTTCGTTTTTATTTTTCTTTATATGCATCATTCCGAAAATGTTTGAAATGACGTCCTGTGACATTTGGTTTAGACATAGGAAAACATTTGTCATTTTAACATATTTCGTTGAAAAATACTACAAAGACATGCAACATAAAGCTTTATATAAGCATATTTAAATATATTTTGGCTTTTATGAATAATGTGGGTTACACACTCCTTACCCTGCAAATGGGCTATACATAGTAGTTACCATGCAGACAGAAAGCAGTTCTAAACGAAATATAGCGGCTGAATATCTTACTCCCAAAGACGAACCAAAACCTGCTTAAAAAACGCTAACCTAAACAACAGTCTTGATGATTTCCTGTAAAAATGAAGGTTAATCTTTTATTGAACGCTCTACTGATTTTGAAGCCCAAATGCCAGCGGCGAAGCCTTGGCTTGATATAAAAGTAAACAACTGCATCATAACAACACGAAACCCGCTTTATTGCCAAATACTGAACTGACGAATTCGAAGTAAAGGCAAAATGGCGACGTTTCAGAAACAAATGGCGGCTTATAGCTTCAAACTTGCCTAGCAACGGTTTTAAATCATTCGCGGTAACTTTTGTAAAATTCCTAATTCTTGGAACCGTCTTAGTAAACGCCACTCAAAATGTAATAGCGGACTTATCTCATAATTCCATAATTCAACTCCTATCCCAATTTAAACCGAATAGTTTTTTTTTAATTTCTTATAGCAAGAATGGACAATATTTTTTATTTCTTTGCATGGGGATTACGCCTCTTTCTCAAAAGCTGACAAGAGTCGCACACATCTTTTATTGAAGATCCAGTGTTTAATCTTAATTCCGAGTACTGCTTCTATAAAAATATAAATCTTATTTTTACAGTGACAGAATCAAATCCCTGCAGAAGACAAGTTTGTGAATGCGACAGCCAACTTGTCAAATGTTGGCAGCTGAACGACATTTATTACGACAGATCACATCATAATCTGGGTTATATTGTGCGAAGTGTTGGTCGAACTATACAGAGATTTATGTTTGGGATTAAGTAAAAAATCTTTATCTATCTATCTATATATATATATGTGCAGTTGACAGTTGAATTCTTTGAATTTTTTTTCGTTTAGTATTTCATATTGATACACTTTTAATTGTTATTAAATGCTAAATCTGTGTTTTGTTCGAGGTTTTACGTTTGCTTAAGTTTTCTGTAAAGTTTGAACTATGTTGACTCTCAGTCTCTCTTTTTGACATTCGAAAGACCGGTTTCTTAAAAGAGTGATAAGTTCATTTTATCATGTTTATTTGTCCTATTTTTGGTCCTAGCGTGTTTGATAAGTTAAATCCATAAACGCTTTATACACAGTTACATTTGGCTTTCAATGTTTGTTATAAAAATGAAAAGATATGGGGTAAATGACAGTGAGACTGCACTCCAACCACGAGAAAACCAGAGAAAACAGAGGAATTTACAGGTCTAATGGTCTCCACAAGGGCTTCATTAATGGTTGAGTACCACTCCTTGTGAAAAGCTATTAATCTCTCCAAATAAAATATCAAGTAGGCGTACTTCTCTTACCTGAAGATGTTAAAAAAATAACAGAACAAAAAACATAAAGACAAACCTAATACCATAATTCCTGACATAAGACAGGCCTGCGAGATATGTGGTGGGGTTCCCTACGTGGTGCTCAGCAAATACAGGCTGGATTTGACAAAATATTACCTTATTTGATCAGAATTTAAATACGAAGAAGAACATCGAATACGGGTTAAAATAATGTTGAGTTTTCTAGGAACGTTTGGAAGATACGTTGGCGTTCTGTCCAAATTTTTCCTAATTACCCTTTTAATTCCGTAGACTGTATCAATATGTCAGATGGACTGTTCAAGTTTATTCCACTCTTCAGTTGTAGAGGGTATAAATAATGTAATCGTAAGCGACATTGTGTAAAATGGAACCGTGATATTTGAACCGTTTCTAAGAGGATATGAGGAAATGCTTGGCGGTATTAGCTTTCCAAGATATTCAGGTGCGTCGTTTAGATTAATTTTATGAAAAAAAATTAATTTTTCTATTTTTTCTGTGCTCGGAAAGTGTTATTCTCCCTATACATGTATATCCCATCAATTTAAGTAGAAACTGGTAACTTAAGGTCTGTAACAATACTGGCAGACTCCGACTGTAACTTTAAAAGACCGTTGAAGCAGACAGAACCATAGTTATTCCAGACTTCACCGCCATATTTAAATATTGGGCGAATACAAGTTAAGTACAAGTTCTTTAAATTTGTCCGACTAAGTTTATATTTTAGCTTACGCAGTTCACTCAAATGTTTCGATACGCATTTAGCATTATTTTTCTATGAATTTTGTTTGCATCTGATGATATATTTGTTTAGAGGGTTTGTTTAATGATTTCTTTATTATCTGTATTCGAGAAAAGCATTGTCATCGTCTTTCCGGATTTAAAGCTAAAACCATTTTTCTGCCATATATTCAGTTCCAGCAGAACACATTTCATAGTATTACTGAGTACGATTGCGTGACGCAACACACGAAAAATCTAAGGGAAGTATCGTCAGCAAACAAACGTGTTAATGAAAACAGTTTATCACAAATAACGTTAATTTAAATTTAAAAAGAAGGGGACAAAGAAAAAAATCCTTGAGGTACATCTGCAGTTATTTTTTTGTAAGGAGGCTTCTGTGTCGCTTGTTATTACCCTTTGTTTACTGTCATGTAAGTAATCTTTTTGTTCCATCTTAAAAGATTTCTCTTTACACCATAACAATTCATATTATATTTTAAGGGTCTTTCGAAAATTCAAAAAACACGAAACAACTGAATTCTCTTTTCTCAAGAGCATATAATATTGAGTTACACACACACATGTTTTTAGCTCTACTAACTGATGAACAGTTTAATGTTTTGGCAAGAAACGTGACTAATATTAATATATAAGCTTATTTTGAACTAGGTTATTGTACAAATGTATGTATACTACACTTTTCATTTCTTTACCAATACTGCTTATAAAATAAATTGTTCTGTAATTGGACTGGATGACACACAAAGAATTATCACACGTCTTGAAAACGGCTATTACATTAGTATTTTCCAGTTTGAGGATATCTTCCTTGCTTTATTTATTACTTGAATATAATTTGAAGATGGAATGAATTTTTTCGGCAGAAATTTAGAGCATTCGGTGGCTTACTTTATCTGGTACATACACTTTGTTGGAATAAAGAATCGTAATAATAATAGAGTCATGAATTACAATATTTATACTAAACAAACAAACAATCTAAAAGAAGACGTTTATAATGAATGCTCGCTGTTACTGAAGCACAGTGAGCGATTCCTGATGATGAGACATCAAGCCTCTCACCATGAGAGTCATCAAATCTAGTTTATCCGACGATTTTAATATTGCGTCAATAAACACGAAAAACACCAGAAGGATGCAATGCCAAACTTATTAATATTTGAGTAAGGAAGCGATAAGTTTATTTTACTGTACCATCAAAAACTAGTTTAAATGTCTTGACTAACACGTAGAACTTGAACCTATGTGCGCAAGTTTGATTAAAGGAACAGTGAGATGAGCAGTTTGTGCCCATTGGTATGACATAACTATCTATTGATGGACCGTGTTCCTAAATTGTATATAAATATTTTTAGAAGAAATCGGACCGCTGCTATCGTGTCAGATTATGTGAAACAAGTATATTTATTATAAGATTAATCGCTTACAAGGGAATAACATTTATTGCAGCATATGTAAGATTAACAAGACTTTTTGATTGACCTTTTGTTATGCAAGGTATTTTATTTTCACAATACCCAGTGGTCGATTTTATTCTGCAACAGAATCTTTTGTTGAAATATAACCTACTCCGAATTTAAACTGCCTCTCAGGTTAATAATTGACATAAACCGGTAAATTATTACCTTTGGTAGGTAGTTATTCTGCCTTTAAACTTTCTGTAGCTATAATGAGTGCTTCCAGTGTCAACTTGGCCATCAAAGAAAAATTAATAAACGTCAACATAGTAAACAGACTAAAAATTGAAACATTAAATTCCAACTTAAAGCACCGATAAAGCTCGACTTAAGAATTTGAAAAAAAAATCATTTGCAGTTTTAATTTTCACGAATGAAGAAACTGCATTTTTACCATGTCAAGCCTATGTCTAAGACAAATTGTTACAATCCATAATAAATTAAATCACACTGCCAGAATTCGTCAGAGCATAATGATTTATTATCACATACTTTATACATGTACAAGAGTTTTCACGATATTTTTTTCTATCGTTCTATATAAAACCTTTTCCATTATTGAAATAAAGTCAACCTGCGCGTGTTTATTTATTTGAGTTGTCTAAACATGTGGGTTTGTTATGAATTGTGTCCAGTGTAGAATACCCATGCGAGGGATCAAAAGTGCATAGTCCAAAGAGACAAGACAAACCTAAAACAAACAAAAAGATAAAACGTTTACAAAAACAGAAGGAACAAAAGCTTGGAATCCACGAACTCCTTTACAAAACAGGAGTGGGTTCAGGTGCTCCAGAAGGGTAAGCATCCTCTGTCCTACTCGCAACACCCGTCGTGGAATCCTAAATTTCAAATCCGGGTTAGCGTCAATCCGAGAAGAGGTCAACTTATTTTTGTATTACAGGTAACAGGTCCATAACTAGTTTAGATACACTGATACCATACGGATCAACTAATTCATGATGACGACCATAAATTTTTAGGACGGAAGATCAATCTTGTTTAGATGTATCCTTGCTGTAGTAATTTATGCGACAACAGCAATGCTGTCTTCAGAAAATTTTGATACTTGGAACAGGCACGAGAGTATCAAATCAACTGTTAAACATAATCCCCGTAGGCAAGGGAAGCAGGAATATTGCCACATAAATATGGTAAGCTTACAATAGGAGAGTTGAAGTCATCCCGTTTGTCGTAGATCTTAGAAACAAGTTTTCCTTCTTAATCAATTTTGAGGAATTTATCTAGGTATGAAGCAGATTTTTTGAGTCTGTTGTCTCCTTAAAATTTCTAGTTCGCTGGGATATATATGGTCGAGATGTTCATTGAACGTAGGATTATTCAATGACAAAACATCATCGATATAGCGATAAGTAAAACTAAACGATCTGGCAAATTTCTTTTTGTTATTTCGCAAGAGACCCTTATTAATTCCGCTTCATACGAAAACAAAAACGGGTCAGGTTGTAGGGGCGCACAATTTGTGCCCATTGGAATGCCACCTGTCTTTTGAAAAAATCGGCCACCAAATTCTACAAATATGTTGTCAATCAAAAAGCATTTTGACAATATTACCTTCACTTTATTTATTAGCACAAGCGGTGTGTTCTCTAACAAAAAAAGACAATTTTTTACCGAAAACCAAATATTTATCTTGGATTGCCATTTTGTTTAACAAAACACTAATGGATCAATTTCTTAAGACGGTCTTTAAGTTGTGAATGTGGAATCATGGTTTAAAGGGTAGAAAAGTCAAATGTCTGAATACTTGTACAAAATTTTAAAGAATCGGATTTGAGGTATTGAAGCAGATCTTTTGAGTTTTTAATATTCACATTTGTTTAACACCGCTAGTACGCTATATCACAGTACTTTTGAAGGCCTTTCTTGAGTGTCGACAGCATAGTTGGAAGTAATTTAGAAAGAGGCTTGGTGGAGCTTCTGGAGGAATCCGCTATATATCTTGACACTTGTGGAAGTTGGTATCCAGAATAAAGAAGCCAATATCCGACTTTGGTGTCAATACCAAATGAAGACATAACCGACCTGTGGTTAACAAGGATTTCTAGTAGGTGTATATGTCGGGTTACCAGATGTGTCGTTGATTCCAAGCTCTTTTATCAACCAATCAAGGTAGAGTTTATTACAAATAAATACATTGTTGTTTGAGGCTTTATCGGCCGGTACAACAACAAATTTTTTCACGGAGGGCGGACCAGTCCCTCAAGACAACAGGGTCCTTGAAAACTGAAGGAGCTTTAGTGTTCATCGACACTTGTTATTTTTGTTGCCCAAATCTGAATTAATGGTCTGACGGTCTTGACCCATTCAGAAAGGGTGTCAACCTCTAAATTTTCTCGCTTCGCCCATTGGCTAGCATTATCCTTCATTGAGTCAATCAAAAGCTAAAAGTTTTGTTTCCAATTAATTGGATTTGCCACTCGGTATTTAGGACCTTCAGTTTCTTAAACTTTTGTTCGCTTACAAAGATCTTGACGCAATCAATCTAAGCAAAATCATCAAACAAAAATCCTTCAAATAGAAAATTCCACCATATTTCAAAGATCAGTCTGTACCAATTATATCTTACACTTATACCACACATACTGCAACCAAGTTTTTTAACTACAAACACGTGTTGAAGAATTTCAACATCGACGACTTCAAGTCGAAACCCCCGCACTTTGCAAGTTCCCCATTGAAATATAATCCTGCTCGCCACATGATTACTGGCGACTTCAACATTGTAGGAAACATTTCTTTACAATATTGTTTGCCAAAGGGCCAAAATTCCGTGAGCCTCAATCCATAAACTGAAAATTAAATTTCAATAAGATCCTTATGGATTCTGTGGAAGATTATTCCAGAAAATGGGCGAAAGTTTACTCTTTCCGAATGGGTGAAGGCTGTGAGGTCGTTAATTAAAATCAGAATTCAAAAATAGGGACGACCTAATATTGCTAACGCTAAATCCGTCTTTAAAGATTCTTGTGTTGAAAGACATCTCTCTGAACTACATGACAAATATGTTGTTATCTCTGCTAACAAATCCTCTAACAAGTGTTTTTGTTCGTAAATCACATTACATAGACCGATTGATAAGAAATTGGCTGTTGACAATTCATTTGGCAACCCTTCAAATACCCCGACGACACTTACCAATGAAGACATCATTGACAACCAACGGTCAGTGTTGTCTTCTTTTGGTATTTCAAACAAGAAGACGGAATTTGATCTTGTTTCACTTGACGGATTCCAAAGCTACATAAGTGTCCTTACAAATAACGTTACATTGCAGGGTCTGCCAAATTCTCCACAAAGGTCATTCCAAGTTACTGGCAATTATTTTATCAGTATTAAAATAATTCCAAAGATCTGTTAGAATGCCTTTAATCAAGGTCCCTTTCCTTTTGACGTAGCATCAAAACATTTAATTTTTCAACCATATATACCACTATTACTCATTCAAACTCAAAGAAAAATAAAAGCTTTGATTCACCATTGTTTTGATAAAAAGATGACAAACGCAGGTACAAATATTTGGTTCCAGGGAAGAACAAACCTTATTGTGTTATTGACCACTCTGATTTTAATAAAAAGTACTCTGACATTTGCAGAATGTAGATATCTTGACAACATGTTTGGCGGACATATGTTTCAACAGATTGTCGGCATTCCAATGGGGACCAAATGTGCATTTCTTCTCTCCGATGTGTTCCTTTATTCGTATGAAGCTACATGTAACTTCATACAGAGCATTCTGCATAGAAAAGTGGAAAAGTTGGACAATATGTTGATTTCACGTTCCGCTATATAGATGATATTCTTTCACTAAATAATTCTAAATTTGGTTACCATGTTGACTGCATCTTTTGTATTTGAACTGGAAATCAATGATACTACAGAAACAGAAAGGTCTGCATCATACCTTGACTCACACCTAGAAATCGACAGTAAGGGTTTAAGACAAGAGAGAGATGTTTTTGATTTTCCCATTGTAAACTTTCTGTTCATGTCTAGCAACATTCCAGCCGCACCTGTATACGGAGAGTATATTTCTTACTTGATAATCTACTCCGGTTCGTGTGCTTTCTATCAGGATTTTATTTTTAGAGTGTTGCTGCTGACAAGAAAGCTACTGAAGCAAGGGAATAATAAAGTCATCACTCCGGAAATTTTTAGGGCTTCATCATCATTTGGTTGACCGAAACGAAATATCTTTACAAATATTTTTTTACAAATGACCATTGATATCCTGCTCCTAAGCCGGAAAATCAGAATTTACTATTTTGTCTCTATACATGACGTCATAACGTCAAGGATACTGTTATGACATCATGTATAGAGACAGAAATAACATTTGGATTCCAATGGCAGTGCATGATCAAAAGGATGACGATATGTAATTTGTGCTAAGAAAATTTCCCATGATAAAGACCTGTTTGGTCGAAACGTAGGACTATGGTTTAAATTTGGAATAAAAAAGTTCCAAATATTTGGGACTTTCCCTAAAGGAAACAAAAGGTACAAGGATAATATTTGTGTCATCTTGAAGAACAAATATTAAGAATTTACATGTTCTTTATTGATATATACAATAAAACTTGGCAAGTAGTAATAAAAATATATGTTAAGGAGAGATACTAATTATGATTAAAATCTGAGAAACAACAAAGGCATGGTTTCAGTTATTATTAATTGCTTTACAAGTGTTTAATAATTAACCGGTAAGGTATCGTGTCATCCTTAGAGAAAAATATTTAGAATGATCATGTTTTTTATTTTAATACAATAAAAATTTGCAAGTATTAAAAATATATTTATTGAGGATAGATACTTACTATGATTGATACATGAGAAAGAACAAAAGTATGGTTTTATTTTTTTATATATTGCTTTGCAAGTGTTGAATTATACACTGAGAGGAACATCATAGATAACTTTCTACTTATAACTGGGTATTGATGAAAAGTCGTGCATTTTGGTTCCAAACAGATATTTCAATTTGTCTAATAAACATATCGAGTAGCTCATGATATGGATATTACTCATATCTTTTCTTGTTATGTCATCTTTTATATGAGTATCTTGATTTCACAAAATTAAACACAAAAAATCTATGGTCAAACATACATACACTGTATCACACTACACATACAACTTGTAAAGATGTATAAAAATAGGAGATGAATCATGATTGCCCATGTGACCCAACCGCCAAATGACAGTAGAATTTAAACTTCTAGTATTGTAAAAGGTCAATTAGGATCACGAACGGATTCTACATAAATAAACGGTAGAGGTTTATGTATTAATTACAATATTAAATTTTGATTCTTTATGAAAATCTATTACTGTAGCAAAAGAAACTGAAATAAAAAAAAACAATAAGAAGAATAAATTATGACAGCAAATCCCAGGTATGACCTACTCACAACCTTTGTCATATTGGACAATAAAATGGTCCTTGAGAAGCTATCAGTGTAGTTGTTTTAACGATTAAAAAAAGTTTATGTCAATTTTTAACTCATGCTGACAAATTAACAATGATACTGGGGTATAACTATTTCGATATGACTTTCTTTTTTCGAAGCGGGCACTACAATATATCTTAACGAATCACGTGATATATTAATACTTCTTGAATCCAACATTATAGTAAGAGTAGATAGGAGGCATTGTCGATCTATGAAAAGTGACCATTGTGAGTAGTAAGCTTTTTTTAATCGTTATCTGATGCTCTAAGTATTTTTATTCATCTCAGTTGCTCTACGATGTCGATGACAACATGCCATGGAAACTTTAAATTTTAACGATCAGAAAAAAGTTTCCTTGTCCGACGGGGTGCAGATGAAGAGGTGAGTCTCGTCTTAAATTTTCAAACAATGACCCCCTCAATGTTTTTTGTTGTGACCTCAGTATTTTGACGTTTTAGTGATATACTTCCGATTTTTCTTTATTTTTTTCCCCACTAAAACGGCAAATAATTGTGGTTGATTCAATTAAATGTGGACCTAAAAAATCTACCTTTGTTATACATTTGGTGATAAAGCCATCATTCTTTAGGAATTAGATTATAGATTATTGTCGAGTTTTTACGCTTAGGCCAGTTTATTAGTCACAACACATGATCTGTTTCTGTTTTGTTGAACGATATTTGAAAACCCCTTTGCAGCCACAACATTTTAAATGACCACACATAGAAACAGGAATATTGGGAAATTTTCTCTTAAAAATTAGGTTTGTTGTGTGTAGCTGTATAGGCACACAGTAAAAATTATTGAGTAACTAATGATAATTTCATGGTTTTTACAGGAGTGTTTATAAATGAAAACTGATGCGAATCCTTACTGGGAGGTTTTTATGTGTTGAGCGAATAATTTACAGCTCAACACTTTTAGTTAAGTTCTTGGATTTTAACAACTTAATTATACTTCAAGGCCTACATGTGTGGTGAGTGGTTTGTTTGTAACTTAATGAAGTTTGGACAAAACATTCTATTTTACTAGGTATCATATGACATGTATATGCATCGAAAATTTCTTCCTATTGAGTTTTATTCGTACATTCAATTGTATGGCTTAACCTGAATTGATTTCTTGAAGACAATAATGAATTCTTACTATGAAGTATAAGTATTATTATAAACAAGTCTTTATAAAATTCCAGTCATGTTTTTACAGGGGAGATCAGTCAATTTTATGAAATTTTACAAATAGTAGTATTCATGCACCAAATGAAACGAGGTAGGATAATTTTTTTTTGTCGGAAATGTTTAAAAAAAAACATTTTAGGGAACCAAATCAGAATATTGCATTCGATTATTTTGTTTACGTTGAGAGGTAGGTGAAAGTTGTTATCGTCCTACACAGCAAATGCTCTCAGTCGGACGCAACTTCTACACAAGGACACAAGTTCACAAGTTCGACTATGTTTGCTTGCCATCAACGCCTTTCATTTACTGTGGAGTTCTATTTTGACGTCAGTTTGGTGGGAAATGGGAACTATATTTGGTCCCGAAATGACGCAATTTTTAAACAGCTTTAACTTCAAAAACTTAGGTATGATTCATAAAGCGAAAATTGCCGATCGAAATACGAAGATATATCTTTTTTTATTTTTTGCCTTTAAAATTTAAAAATAATATCATAATTATTTCGCGTGCGCATTCATAATGACAATATTCTTGACAATGTGACATGACTTAATCCAGGGTAATTATCCCGATGTCTGAAAGCGGAGCGGATATATAACCCTGAAACGGAGGATGAGTCGGACGGTTTGATTTCGTCCTCGATGTTGAACTTTATATAAGCTTGAAGGTAACGACCTTTTGACTTTGCATTTCATTGGCTGATATCGTCATCCCGTGTAAGATTACAACGAGCCCTAGGTTAACGTTCGGAAACGAGCGATAATTTGAAAACTTGTCAGCGCCTACGGATTTTAATCTTCTTATTCGCAAACATCAAATGCAAATTGAAACAAAATAGCGATAAAGAAGAATAAAACCCTGACAATATTAAAAACAAACTATAGCTGTTGAATTTTTCACTAATATAGGAGAACCAGAACCTGCTTAAAACACCGAACACCATTTATTGATCTGAAAAAAAAAAAACAACCTTGATGATTTCCAGTAAAACTTAGGGTAAACTTGTTCTTTACGCTCCTAGGGTTCTAAAGCCTAAAATACTAGCGTTGAAGCCTTGGCTTTATATTATAGTAAAACACGCTAATATTTACATGAAACACTGAACTGACGAAAATGGCGATGTTTAAACAAATGGCAACTTCTAGATAATATCTTGAATTTCTACTAGCTAGAAATGGACTGTGAACTTTTTATTTATCTGCATGGGTTAAACGGTTATACGCCTCTTTTTTCACAAAAATAGATTTAATTTCGCAAGTCCTTGTCAAGTTATAAGATACCTTGTTCCTTGGCAGCCCAAAGGTACAAAGGGACAAAATCCTCTAAACTCACCTTGTTTCTTTAATTGTCTGACAGAGGGGGTTTATATATTCCAACAGGACAATGATAGGCCACAGACAGTCCTTATAACAACAGTCTATCTTGCCCCGAGAAACATAAACTTTAATTAATGAGCTTCCATGACCATATAGAATTGCCCGGAAGTCACTTTGAAACATGTTTTAATGACTTTTAATCATGAACTGTCTCTGAACGGACTGTCTCGTTGTCATTAACAACAATTTCGAGTGAATCGCTATATTAAATTTGTTTTATTTTCGTTTTTTTTCTCTTTCCTTTATTTGGGGGTGGGGTTGGTGGAGAATATATATTATGAAAACACAATGTTGTATACAGAACGACTCGTTTTAAATGTGGAGTTGTATATCATGTACTTCCTGTAAACAGTTCATATGTATTTATGTTTGTCAGGAATGGTGTAAATAGCTAGAGGTATTCGATGTGTGTTTTGCCTCAGCGAAGTATTACATGATGTAAACTATACTTGTTCAGAAACGGTAATTTTAATTTCGCATTGGCATAAACCTTTCCAATACGGTTATATTCGCGTTAACATTTCGTTAAGAAACAGTGTTTAATGCAAGAATGGAAATGAAATTTTGATTCCGATATGGATAAAATCAAAGCCGTACAGCCGATGCAACGACGATTCTTTTTTTGTTCAATACCTAATTATTTACATATGTTATTCCCTGTAGTTTACTTTTCTTGTAATTATTATACATATTACAATCATAGATCATTGTCTCATTATTAAAATATATTATATCATATCATATCATATCATATCATATTATTGATAGCAATAATCACATGCAACTTCAAATTTTCTTTCAAAAACATAATACCAGATAAAGGTTGTGTACAGGAGGAAGCTCATTCCTCTACTGGCAGACTTATGTGTCAATGTAATTTTTACGTAGACTTCGACCGGAAGGTCTGCATGTATGCAGCGAGTACTGGGAGTCATTTGCAGGAAAAGTAGTTATCATTCTTTAAAAATAAAACTAGCAAAAAATTTTTGCTGTCCAGACAATCTCAGGTATTCTAAATTTAAAATTTAGCGATTTAGTTTAAACATATTTTATTCATTCAATTAGCACATTTAAACAAGCAAAATAATACAGATGGGATTCGGAAACAAG
>JAULBM010004392.1:0-11903 GCA_032357055.1 Geukensia granosissima | reverse complement strand
CAGATTATTGTTTCTTATATATCAATTACCTTTCCATAAACACAAATATATAGTGGTATATTTCCTTATTCTGAAAAGCTAACTTCTACTTATTTCTTTTTATAACATCAAACACCAGAGAAGCGCGGGGATGTGCAGCGTGTCTGCCTCGACTAGTTTTAATTTGTATTAAGTGGTTAAGGAGAAGTAGAAGATTTTTTTAACCCTGTTTATCTCAATAATGTTAAGAGATAGGTAACGACATTTGTGGCTTGTTATGTTGGCTTTCTCATGGGGAGTACAAAGGAAAAAAATACACCGAAATTAGACAACAAATAGTGAACTATTTAAGATTATATACGAAAAACCCCTTTTAGTCCCTCCCCATGGAATTCACAAGAAAGAATGGTTTATCTGAGATTAATATGTTGCGTGAAATCTCATGACTTGGTTGAGTTGATAAACTCTTTTATCAGAGTTCTCTGATTTCACAAGTTGTTTAATTTTACCCAATATTTAAAACCCTATTTGGCTGTAGATATAAAGCCTATTTGCATATATTATATGCAAGGACTTCTGTTAAGAATGTCCAAATAAAGATCATCATGATCGTACAAGTTCACCGGTTTTGTCAGGTAAATAAATTGGTTGCTCGGGTGGTCAAGTCTTCATTTCTTCTAAGTTAACAGTTAAATAAACTTTTAATTAAAAAATAAGCTTAAATAGCAGAGAATTTGAAGAATATAATGACTAAATTTTAACCCGGAAGTGACAGTGTGGTAAAAATATCTTTCAGAGATTGGTTTGGAACAGCAACCAATCCGTGTTGAATTTATCTCAGTTTTTTTAACTTTCAAGCAAAAAGAAACTGTTTCATTTTTAACTTCTATCCCTTTACGATCATGTGATGTTTTGTTTTGTTAATTTACAAATGGTGGCAAGTGTAAACATTGTTCTCTTGTGTCAATATATGAAAGAAAATACCCATTTCTGAAAGAATAACATAGATTCAAGTTGGTAAAAGTTTATATATATTTCACGTATTGAAAAAAGCTTTCTTTTCTTTACACGTTATCAAAAAAGGAAACAAATAGGCAATCTGACAACTGGGAAAAAAATCACCAAACTTCATGTAGAAGTACATTGTATGCACCTCTAACACCTTGAAATGCTTTTAAGGTAAAGACAGCATATAATTTATAGCTTTTGACGGTAACTATAAATTCTAATAGTTCACTTACCCAAATCATATTTCTGGAACAGCTTTTACTTAAAAGTGACTGTAGCAAGCATTCAATAGTACAGAAGCCTCAATAATATAGTGCACCTGAATTTATCATCACAACCACCAGTACAAGTATAATAGTTAAAAATTATTATATTTATTTGTCACATTCAAAAATTTGAATTTAACTCTTTACCCCAAAGCACTCCTGAGTTAATCAGTTATTTTTAGCCATAGCAGAAATTTTAATTACATAAACTGTATCCTCAGCCAATAAGCAGATTGGCTTCATCATTTCCACAGAGGAAAACAACAATTTGGTTCAACCTATATTATCTTTATTTAAATGTTAGTTATTAAAAATACGAAATAAAAATTATATTTTTTATTTTCTGAAAAATTTGGTCCAGTCTTTTAGGTAAAATCACTTATTTCTAAGTCACCATTGCAAAATCATCAGTCAATGTTTCTTTATCATTTTCGGACTATTTTCACTTTTCTAATGGTTCCTCATCACCACTGTCCAATGCAAAAGGAATATCTACATCTCACTAGTTATCCGAAATCCTTCAAATTTGCTTTCTCCTTCCTTTGATTGAAGATATTGTTGTAGAAGTTTGATGGCAGCCCGCCACAACTTCAACCTCGTGTTTATTTTCATTCATAAAACAAAGAAAATTTCCAAAATCTGGTGTAATTCATGGACTATACTACTGTCCAATGATATTTCTTAAATCTAGGGAGTTCCGTCACTTGAAGGCTTAAGCCTCACCCCCACATTAACACATTAACTTAAAATAGAAGGTCATCCCCCGTCGCTTCAAAGGAAATGTCGACAAAAGCGTAGAGATTCGCTTCTGTGCAAATGAAGCGAGGCATCCAGATTCGCTTCTGCGGAAATGAAGCACGTGTCCAGAGGCATTTGTGTAGGGTAAAGAGTTAATCATTTTCAATCCCCAACAATAATTATAAATTTTAAAAACTAACTTACAACATTCAAATCTCAAAAAGTCTGAGGTCTTAATAACATTTTCAGAGTCAATTTAATATTATTAGAATGTTCTTATTTCTTGAAAATAATTGCAAATCATAAAAGCAGGAGTACTATATATGATCTAGCATGCAACATCAGCATACAAATTAAAAAGATGAGATTCTTACATGACTTACAGATGACACCAGTTTTTCATTGTCATTCTGAAGATTTTTAATTTCCCTTTGGTACTTCTCTGTCTCTTTCATTAATGCTTCATTCTGTTGTTTCAGCTGGTCTTCATTTAAATGACATTCTAACTCTGATATGGTCTGAATACATTTGGCATAATTGTCTAAAATAAGCTGAAAAAGAAGTTCCATCTAGTCAAATGTAAGCCATTGGTATATAACTATTAAAACAGTTAGAAAGAGAATTACTGTAATAAAACACTGTGTTAATTGCATGCCTCTTCCTGGTGGCATTGTTTTGACATTTTTTTTCTGTTTGAATTTTCTTGCATTTAGATTGAAAGAAATGAAATATTTAATGGAAAGAATGTCAGACAATTGTTTAAAAAGAAATAAAGTTTTATCATTACAAAGAAGGATGGCACCCCTATTATAGTGCTATATCCCAGTAACCACCTATCTGCATACATGTATTTCCGTTTTACAAAGCTGTTACACAGTATACAAAATTCTTCAATACTTAATATTGAATAATATTATTACAAAATATTGAATGTCTTAATTTGTGAATAACATACCAGTACTTCTTCTTCCTAAATGGGGTTTCATACTCTTAAAAAGCAAATCATTTCATTTTTGCAAATTTTAGACATCTGTTCAAATAAATCAAAATGGAGACTTTCTTTAGAAAAGTGCAAAATCAAACCTATACAGTCAAAATGTTCATAGAAATTGTATTAATATTGCACAAAAATAATTATTTATCAAATATGGATACAAACTGGAGTTTTTGTTAACTATAGTTAAACAATATATTACAATCTTTTCCTCCTCTAAAGTCACCAGCTGTTCTCGAAGTTTACAGTTCTCTAATCGTAGACAATTTCTTTCTTCTTCACTCTTAATGGAATCTGATTTGTCCTAAAACAATACAATTCATTGCTATTACAATACATTTAAAAAACAATAGTTCTCTAAAATAGTCAATAGTTTTAAATTCAGCTGAAAATTTGGTTTCTATTGAACAAGTAGTTTTAGATGTAAGTGTCCTTTGTTACACTAAGTTTGTTGAAGTGGCCATCTTGGTTGGCCAATTGGGGTCATGGGATACAACTCTATAATGGATTTACCTAGTGACCATTCCACCAAAGTTTGGTTCCAATTAAGCAAATCATTCCAATAAAGAAGACTTTTTAATGAATTCCAATAGGGTCCTATGTTTAACTAAGATCGGCTGAGAAAGCCATCTTGGTTGGCAGGTGAGGTTAACATATGCAATTCTGAAAGGAACATTCCACCGAATAATTAATCAAAACAGGTCATGGACAAAAATATAAGATAAATAGATCATTACATATGTTCCTTTCCATATCAACCATGGTATCATCCCTTGACCAATATAGAAAGGCACAAGTAATCATGTTTAATTTTTACATAGTAATTTAATTTTATCTGGATGTCTACCTCTTTCCTAAAATACAACTAAAACCCTGCTAGAAATACTGAGAGCACAGCTCACTAAGTGAAACTCCAGCTACCCAGAGGCACCAATAGTTACATTTAATATCTGCCCATTGTAGAATCAAAATAAAAACCTGGCCTATTTCTCCATTCACATTTACAAATAAAACTGACTGAATCTTGTCAAAGCTACAAAATGTAAAAAGAACTGTATGTTCAACCAAAGATAAAAAATAATTTTGAGAAATTAATGCCCTTCCCTATGGACTGAAAATTCATGCAGGATTCACAAAAAATTGCCTTTACAATGTATTTCCAAAAATGGACAAAAATGATTTAAACATCATAAATAATGTCCTATTCACATGGTGAGTTTTTCATAGCTGAAAAATCAGGAAAAGTGCAGAGTGGTGAAAGTATACAAATGGTAAAGTGATGGAAATAATTAAAAAAAATATGAAAAAATTTCCCAGATATGTATTTTGTTCTGATTGTGTAGGAACAAATACTCTCAAAATGTGAAAATCAAGAAAAAAATTCACCAATGTGTGAATGAGGAAATCAGAAAAAACATGAAATCAGACAGATGTATGATAGAACAGAACTTTCTTTATTTCATATGAAAATTAAAACAAAATTTGGTTACCTGACTTCCTTTTCTTCTGTCATGCTGCATAGTCAGACCTTCTTTTTCATCCTTCACTAATTTCTTATAAAAGCTCAATGAGTTGTTTAATTCTGATATTTTGTTTTGATAATTTTCATTTTCTTTCTTTAAGTCTTCAATACTGGATGCCATCTCCTCAAGGGTTGCTTTATCAATTTTCCCTTTCTGAAATAGATTTTATATCTTAATCAGTATATTGTCCACTTCCTGCCAATGTACAAATATAATGATTTCTACTCAACTCTTGAACTAAGTTTCCTGTTTCTGGATAAATCAAATTAATAATTTCTAATTTGTCACATGTTTTTTGTAGTGGAAATTATGTTTTTCACATCAAATCTATCATGTCTCAATAATTTCTCATATTCAGCAAATAAGCCATAATTGGCTATAGGCTAACAAGCACAGTGAAACTTATTAATATGTCTATATGACATGTATGAGGACTGTTTTAAACTACAAAACAAAGAAAAAACAGATTATTAAACATATTTAGTAAAATAACAAATCTTGCATAAAGATATAAAAACTTCTAATAAATGTATCAGAAATTTGTTAAAAATTGTGATTTGTGCAGGTAATTTCTAGATTTCCATAGCCAAAAATTCATACCCTAAATTTATACTGTTATATCATTGTTTTTTGTTTATGATATTTTGCATAAACAAAAAAAAAATGTTATGAATCCAAATTTTCACAACTGTACTACAATTTGAAAACAATTTGTGTGTTAATTGCAAAGATAAATTGAGTTTTATGAAACAACAGGGCAGTATCTAAAAACATAGTTGAATTAATTTATAAATGAGTATTCTATTAATATAAGTTAATACCATGAATTCTTCCAGACTAATTCCTTTCTCTAGCATAAGTTCATTCAAACAATGTTTTGTCCTCTTCAATTCCTTGACTAGATTTAGGAATACCATTTCCGATACGCCTCTATCATCAATCACATCAGAGAATATATGATTGTTTGGCTTTGTACTGGTCATACTGACATTCATTGAACTACTTCTTTTATATGGCAGTGATGTACTAGTGTGTGAAGGATTTACATCTGTCACACGTGGAATATTCAAGTTACTCACAGAGGTCTGTTGGGCAGTTTGTTGAAAAACAGACATACAGTGCTGACTATAGGATGTTCTAGACATGTCGGATGATGAACCAGGTAAAGAAGAAATCAAAGGGTCACCAGATGGAAAACAGAATGACGGGCCTGAACTGCCGTCAGTTTCAATGATAGATTGTGTTTGTTGTATGGATAATGATGACCTTGAATCTGATGTTGAAGTGTCACTTACACTCGTACATCTAACAGAAGTTAATTTTTCAATTACTTTTTGATCGTCAATCAACATTTTTGTAAATTTTTTCACTTTTGCTTTTTCCTTTTTGAGTTCTTTATCAACATTTTGGAAATGCTGAATAAAATCATTGGCCACATTTGCTTTTGTCTCGAGTTCTGACAGTCGTCGTTTAGAAATGTGTATCTGTTCCTCTTCCTGTGACATGATCACACTGGTAATCTGAAGACAAATCATGAATAGGATCATTGTATACCCATATATATCAAACTAAAAATTTCCTTCTCTATGCAATACTGCTCTACAGTTTTACAAATGTATTGATTTTTTTTTTATATAGTATCTTCATTGTTTTAACACTTCCTGTAAAATCAATAAGGTGGTCAACTTATCTAAATCAGAATCAAGTACTTACTGGTAAATAGAATCATTTTGATATAAAAAAATGGTAAATATTAAAGCTTGCTCTTACATTCAATTAAATTGAGTCTACACTATATGCTTAAGAAGTTTCATATAAATATAGTTCAATGCATCAATTCATTTACCTCAAAAACATATGATGTATTGGAAGGATCAGCGCCAACGCTTTCAGGACTTCCATCAAAGCAAGGACAGTAGGACAGTAAACCAAATTTTACATGAAAACTACATTGTATAAAGCAACAGTCCGCAGGAAAAAAAATTCTTTACCGACACATTATTCTGACTCTGGGCCAACTTTCTACGCTCTTACTCCTTAATACTGCATGTTTTGTAGAGAACCAGCAATTTGTATGTCAATGCTTTGACCTAACCATGTATCCAACCCATGACCTTCCACACTTGAGGTGAGCATGGTAACCATTATACCACCAAGACAGTCTATATATTAACATGACCTTTTACAAACTAGGATAAAACAACAACTCTTTCTCTACCAAAAGTAACATCTACTGAAAATTCAGATTCTAGTCAAAATATTCTTTCAATGTAATTCTTTTCTGCCACAAACCCTATTTATCACTAGATCTACAAAATTTCCCAGCCAATAAACATCCTTCTGTTGTAAAATGCAGATCCCCAGAAGTCTAGTGTTAGTAAAATGGAAATATTTCAAGTTCTAAATGTTAATTTGATTGATTGAATTTTGAACAGAAACTTAGACATAGCGGACACAGACACCAAGGTAATTCCAGGAGTCCTCCTTTACTTGGTAAAGCGAACTAAAAATGCTTTACTTACACAAACTGAAGGAGAACAAATGCAAAAGTACTATTCATGCCATTCTAAAAGTCATTTTAACACATTCTTAATACTGGGGTACTGAATGGTGGTTTGTTCTTTCAAAGTTGTGGCAGAGCTTCAAATCTTGATTGATTGTTTGTTTGATTGATTGGTGTTTTACGCCACCTCTGCAGTATTTCAGCCATATCTTGGCGAGAACATGCATAATGCTTCAAATCTTGACTATACTATTAAATTTGAATCTAGTACATGTAAAATATATGACTTTTTAAGTTTATTATTGAGTTTTGGCAATATGACCCTTGTATACATTAACAAAAATTAAGTGAAAAGGACTGTATTTTTAGCAATGTAATATTCATGTACTTCTATGACTAATATCCAATATTTTCATCCACCTACTAGGTCAGTGACCACAATAAATTGCTGCATTGCATTCTTTGGGAAAAATTAACATACTATAAAGTGAAATTTTAACTGATGTGCTTCACTAGTGCAGCATGATAAAACCTCAGCATGTTGACATGTGAAAGGTGAACAAATAAACATTTGTGTATTACTGTGCGAGTGGACAAAGCAATGTGCTGGACACTGTAATATACAAGTAACAGGATCAGTGATCATTTTGACCCCCATTACCCTGAAAAGTGGCATAAATTTGGTTGAATTCTTCATAAGGAATTATTTGGAAAAAAAACTATCAAAATCAGATGAAAAAAATTCTGTATCATGCAAAACTGAAGTTTCTGTCTACTATGAAACTCTGTGAAAGATAAAGAAAACCTGTTGACATACTACTAAAAGCTCTCATTTAAATGAATCAAATAAAAAAATATAAAGTAGACCAAATTGGAATAACAATTTTTTCAGAGTAGACGAACTGGGAGTAGACCAAATGGGAGTAAACCAACTGGGAATAAACCTAACTATTTACCTGTGACCAAGTGGTCTTACTTGTGATATCAGTTAAATAATGTTTTTCAATATTGAATATAAATATGTCAAATCTGATATTACTTCAAAAAACAGTTAACATTTAAAAAAAACTTTAGTCATGGAATGGCTAAGAAACCTGTAAGAGCAAAAATACAGTCTCTGTTTGTACTGACTGTATCATAATATGACCACAATTTTTTGCAGTGGTATAACAACTGTGACACTGCAAACTTGATTACATGTATCTTTCTTTTATACAATATATAGTGACAGTCTGAAATAAATAAAATATTTTCATTTTAAGTTATAGAAAACTCTGTCATGCTAACTAAAATAATTATTGGCAAAATGTGTCAGTGTTGGGAGAAATTCTTTCAGTACTCTTAAAACATCTTAAAAGTTGGACTTTATTGACAACAACCAAACCTTCCTGTTATATTAACAATAGTACTTTTTTTTAAATCAACTACTGTGACCATTCTGCTTGTTCTTTAAACTGAAAATGTCGAAAACATATAAATAAAAAGTAGGGAAAAGGAAAATGGAATAAATACACTATTTTTAAAGGAGAATTATATTCACAGATGATGTGCCTGATTAGCACTTATTGTGGTCTAAGCACATGTATGTCAATGAAAGAGGGACATATAGTATCTTCAATTACCACATAACCCATTTTTCATATTTTTACTCAAAACCAAATAAATGTTTAGGGTCAGAAGCAAATGTAGGGTCAGTCATAACATATTCCTCCTATTAAGTGCCCCTCCCCTAATTTTTCTCTGAATTTCTTCAGCACCAACTACATGTAAAAGTTCTGTTATTTCAAGATCAAAGAAATCCTTAGAAAAAAAAACAGCAATTTGATATAAAAAGACAATTTATTGTAGGAAAGGGAAACTAGAATTCTTCATTTCTTGCTGTAGCCTATACTCTAATCCATGGAAACATAAAATATTTCCAACCATACCTAATAAAATTCCAAATGATGCCAATTCTAATGAGCAGTAACATTTTTTAAAACTTTTTTTAGCACCCTGGGCCATTTATATGAGGAATAACATTATGTTTGTATTACCCAAACTCAAACCCAGACCAGGCATGGGAATAATCAAGGGTGTACATGTGTTTCCAAAATGTCTAATTCCAGAATATTTAATGAAAGTGTGCCCAGAATGTCTAAAAAGGAAAAAAATAGTAATAAGAAAAACAAAATGAAATATTTATTGAAAATATAATTTTTTTACTTATATTTATTTAATGGTAACCAATTAACATTACAATTTGTTTGTCTTTAAGTTGGTTTTCTAAAAATTAAATGCATGTATGTGAACAAAGGGAATGTTGGTGTGCAAACAAATAATAAAAGTGTTGAAATGAACAAGATTGATGTATAAACATAGTCTTTCAAATTAAATTTCTAAATTCTCTGTTTATGATTTCTGCAAAAATAGCTTTTAATCAATACATGCAATAGATAAATGAAGAATTAATTATTTGTTCAACAATGAAAAGGATCAGCTTGTATTAGTTCATAAATTACTCAAATACTAAGTTGACTTTATAATAAGTTTATCAAAAAAAAAAACAAAAAACAAAAGAGATTATGAATTGTTTAAAAAAATAGAAATTCTGGGGGAACGTTTTATCTAAATTAATTTGGGTTAACAATTAGACATATTCCCAAAAAGTTTCAAGCTAAAATTTACAATAAGACATTTTGGGAATAATCCACAATTAGTGATTAGACATTCTGGGAAAATAATGTCTTATTAGGTGAAATTTACCTTTAGACATTTTGGGCTATGACCTAATCAAGTGCCTGTTCCCCAATATAACCTGGGATGTCAGATGTCAGATCAAATGGGTTTATTTCAGTATTTACCTGATCTCCCTGTTTGATGAAATACTGGTGAGTCAAAGGAAACAGAACTTATGCATTCAGGTAGTATTTTGTCTGTATTCTAAGGTTTTTCTTCCAAGTTTCATGATTCTATTTGTTTACTTCCTAACTTATTACATTATCTGATTATGGTTAATTACAAAACAGCTGTAAACTGTCATTCTATGAAAACCTCTTTGTACTGGAAACTCTTTCTTTGGCATTCCAAAGCATACATTATTCATAGAAATTATTGCTTTTTACCAATTCCAGGAAATTCCAAAACTTGAAAACCCAAGAAACTCCAAAATTTCCAGCATGATCAATATAAATTGTGTATTTCGGTCCGGTATAAAATATTTAATTCCTTCGTCACTTTGGGTTTAAGATACCATACGGAAATGGTGGGGTTTTTTTTATAAAAAGAACATTTTTATTTATCTTTGTAAAAATATATTTGTTGAAACTTTAAATGCCATTAACCCTTCAATTGAATTGACATTTTTTAAATTGATAAAGCTGTATTTTATGTTTGTCCACCTAGTTCCCTGTCAAACGCACTGTCTTATTTCCATTAATTCAGTCGTAATAGAACACCTTGAAGTTACCAGAGTAATCAAAGAAAACAAACGTAACGTGAGCTGGATCTTTTCTAGAACATCAGTTATTTCATCATTATACCTTTTTACCTACACCATTAACTACTGAAAAACACAGTAGGTTCATTTAAACGAAAGAAACGTAGCCTACTGCTGTATGTCTGACTGTCACCTGATAAGTTGGATTCATTGGTAATTTCAAATCATTAATTTGAGGAAAATTTATAAACTTTGTCTTTGATAATGAAAAATAATTTGGTTTTTTAATGGTCCCGAATCTGCTAATGCTGCCTGTGGCATTTTAGCTAATCATGCTTGTCTGTCATAGTATGTGTGCAAATCAACTTGATTCTACACTGTTCTTGTGCAAAAACATATTTTAATAGATATTAAGTGACATTTTGTAAGCTAAAATGGCACAAGAAATAAAATGAGAAATTTTAAAATGTGTTATATGGTGACCAACATGGCACTTGGAAATAAGAAAGGAAATAATACCCCCAGCTTAGTAAAAATCTTGGATTTTGATTGGCTCACATGTGTCACGTATATAAAAAAAACCATATACCCGGGCGTTGCTAACCCATATACCCAGGTGATGCTAAGTTTTATCCCGGGGTACATCACATGCTAAATTACGAAAATAGTTTCCATCTTGAAAATGGCTAAGCATTTTGCTTCTCACACAGAGAACAAAATTCTTGGAAAAAGGTCTTAAAGTGTCCCTATATCGACTGAAAAGGCTGACAAAGAGCTGCAAACCTAATCCGAGAGTATCTAAATGAGAAAAATCAGGACATAAATTTTGAACTATATTCTGCAGAACAGTTGAATGATGTGCTCAAACATTTTTATTTGGACGCATGCAAGCCCGATGGTGAAATGTACAAAATAAATTCACTTGAATCTTTCCATTACTCCCTCAATAGATACTTGAAGTCTCCTCCATACCTGACAGATTTTGACATTTTAAAACACGAAGCATTCAACGAATCTAATCTTGTCTTCAAAACTGCACTTACGGTGCTCAAAGCTATTGGAAAGGGGGTAACTGAGCACCCCTATAATTTCTGAAGATGATCGCTCAAAACTGTATTCTTCCATTCATTTGCAAACAAACACTCCATGTGGACTTTTGAACAAAGTTCAGTTTGATATAAGATTGTATTTCTTCAGACATGGGTTCGAAAATATGGTCAGCTTGACAAAAAGTACATTTGTAGTGATAAGGGACACCAAAACAAACACTAAATATGTGACAAAACATATTGATGAATTAAAAAAAAAACTGTCATTCCGACGACAAAGAGAATGTCACTGCAATAATGCCTGAACAACCAGACAGTCCATCTTGTCCTTTAACGGCATTTGAGAAGTACATTTCCAAACTGAATCCAAAATGTGATAGGCTGTGGCAAAGACCTCTTGATTCCTTTTCCGAAGAGTCTGAAAT
>JAULBM010004381.1:0-11904 GCA_032357055.1 Geukensia granosissima | reverse complement strand
GAAAAAATGCTTCAAGACGCGCCTGAATAGAATTTCAAACGTCTCTCTTTTTATTTGAATTGCAGGACGGGGTCTAAATAAACGAAATTTGCGCAATTTAAAAAATAAATTATCAAAATCAAACTCCCGCCAAAAACAACGATCGCCCCAACTTGAACATTAAATTCCCGTAGAAAATTTCAGGGGAGGTTAATATGAGGTAAAACGCTTCTGCACAGTGTAAATCATAAAACGTTATGCGTGGTAAAACTTGGTATATATATTTTTTAATCTTAAATAAATGCAAGACGAAAGCGCATATATTACATACAAATGCTGGAACATTGCACACCACAAAAGCTTGTCATAGAGTAAAGGTTGCTTATGGTCTTTGAATGATATAACCAGATACACATGATATACTTAATAATAATGCATAAGACACCTTATTTTACTAATTTCTGAAAAGGTTATACTGATTTCAGAATTTCGCCGTTTAATAATTTTTGTATCGTCTTTGTATCTTTTGTATCATTAAGGTTCATGTTTAAAGGTCAATAGTGCATGACGATTAAATACAGCTCTTTTATTTGTATGTTTTCTAATCGGCTATTTTCGTTTCTAAAAAATTTCCGATTTATTTTCCGATTTTTTTTATCACATATACCGTATGAGCAAAAACATCTTGCGTTTTTCGTACATTAATTTTTAACACTCATGCTTTCCTGTTTAAATTTGAATGCATGTAATATAAGGGCAATCTAAAGACAAGAAAACTGCAGAACGCAACCAAGACTTGGTAGATGGTAGTCAGGATTAAGAAAATATAATATTACAAACATTGTGCAACTTGGCAAAATTTTTACAAATTCTTGTAAAATGACCTGCTGATTTTACTTATGTAAAGAACAATAAATAACTCAAAATTTCTTATTTATTTGGAGCAAACAACGCATAAGACCTCAGTACCATCTTTGTATGGTGGACACTTCAGTGATCCGCACACAGTTTTTACTGCGTAAAATAATACTCCGATTTGATCCTTGGATCCTCCATGCATCGTTTCAGGATCTTTATCGACACAAGCATATTCTGATGCTGCAGGGTGATTGTAATGCCCAGACATTAGATAACCACTGTATTCTATTTTCCACTCATTATAGCACGTTCGTCTCCCTGTCAATTCAAAATTAAAAAATGATAATTCAAGGGGATATTCTGAAATCAAGTTACAAAATATAATTTTGCCAATGTTGAATAAATATTGAACAACTAGGAAAAAAGCCTCTATAATAAATATAACATAATAAAATGCATTATTCTAATTTTAACACATCCAAATCAAGATATTAGTATTGTGAACCTAAAAACAATAAGACGGAATTTAACATGGTAAAACAGTTCTATAGAGTTTTCACAGAAAATCTTGCTTGAAGAAAATCGTTCATAAATCTAACATAAAAATAACAATAAAAATATTTTAAAAAATCTCTTTCTTTTTTTCGTACTATTGATATATTTTATAGGAAAATTATATTTATCGTAAAGATATCTCTAAAGTCTCCAGTATTGTGAAGATATTGTTTGGCTAAACGTTATACTTCTTGTTGATATTATACTTTTTCAGTAGTTGTAAATGTCAAATACAAAAAAATAAAACATATTTGTTGAAAAGTACTAAAGAGACAAATTTTGTTGTCATTTCGGTTTTTACAACTTATACTTACAAAAGTGCATACCCGGAATCATGTGGTTAAGTTAACAAATTAAGCATGTTTAGGTGAACACGTTCTAAATTTCAATCCGTGTACGACTTGGGTTTAGAAAATATTGTTTTATGTTTTTCAGCCTTCAGGAAGCATCTCTGCTAAAGGGAGGTGTTATCTTTTTCGAGCGGGATGTATAAATGCAAAATATGACGATGAAAAGGAACTAGCCATCTGTCATTTGTTGTTTCGGATGTATAAATCCAACAATGCTTTAATATTTCTTTTATTTATCATTTCCAATCCGACAGAAGGGAGACTTAAAGACGCCCCGTGTTTACAAAATGCCACACATTAAAGCACATTAAAGATTTCTTATAACAACTCATTTTCAGTAAGGACAGTTGGCTGCAAGTCTAGACGCTTAATTTCTTACTCTTCTGACCAGTTTTATGATTAATTGTTTATTACTTGTTCCTGTTTTAAATATCGTTGTAACATTGTCCAATGGACATAAAGCAGCAGTCAATCAATCAATCTAACTAACTATTGTACCTAAATGTATTTTGCAAAAAAAAATGATATGATTGCTGACAATGTAAAATATTTTTAGCGATAAGCTACACTAACTGGTCCACTATTTACATCAGTGCAAAATACATAATGCAACTGACACAGTATGTTATATTGCTTATTCTATGTAAAACAATGAAGGTTGATGCTTACATATTCTAATCAAATGCTTATAAAAAGAAGGTTTGAGGCATTTTGTTCGTAAGTTTCAGTAAAGCATTTGAAAATAATTAATCAACGTTAAAGTAATTTAGTTTTAGTGGTCATCTTTGTTATTCGGTCGACAATACCTGACGCTATTCTGTGATAAGACTTTTTGAAGACCATTCCACAAAAGTTATGATTGTTTCAATTGACTAAGAAGTTTTTGAAAAAAGTAATTCATAGAAAATTACCCGTAGGGACCTTAGCTTTATATTTTACAATGATATATCTCAGTTTGTCCTAAATGATGTCCCTCTATACTGGATGGAATTATAAAAGGAATTCGAAGATACCAAAAGGGCAGACAGAAACCGTTATGCCGGAAGACGGACAAGACCAAGGCCAACAATATGAAACGGAAGACAAACATACAACACACAAGACTACACTGAAAACTAAAGCTGGAGTAACACCATGTCTAGCAACATTAAAGCCGCACCTGCATACTGAGTGTATATCTCTCAATTAATACGCTACTCCAGGGCTTGTGCTTCCTATCAGGATTTTATTGATAAAGGGTTGCAGCTGACTAGTAAGATACTGAGCCAAGGTTTTCTCAGTGAAAGATTAGAGTCATCACTCCGGAAGTTTGATGATTTGGTTGGACATAAACGAAAAGTTTACAATCGTAAAATCAAAGTCATCTCTCTTGTCGTAAAGTTTTGTTCTTAAACCCCCTTAATGTCAATGGCTAGGTGTAAGTCTTGGTAAAAAGCAGGCCTTTCTGTTTCTGTAGTATCTTTGATTTTAAGTTCAATATGATAGATGAGGTCAACATAGTCACCAAATTTAGAGTTATTCAGCGAAAGGACATCATCTATATAGAGGAACGTAAACCAAAAGATGGAGCCAATTTTTCCGCTTGATTTCGTCAAACTTAGAATAAAAAGATAGTTTAAGAAGTATATTTTAACAGAAAAAAGTCAAAGTCGTTGTTTGTGTCCCACATAAAGATAGTCTTAAAAATGGAGTTTAAACATTATTGTTAATTAACCCCGCCATATAATAATGTGCCTGTCCCAAGCTAGGAACCTATAGCCCAGTGGTTTTTGTTGTTTTGTTAGTCATTTATTGTTATATGTTCACCATTTTTGCTTTAGAGTAGGTTGATTGTCGTGTTTTATGTATAGTTTCACAATTTGTATTTCGTGGATCATGTAGAAGTTAAAATTCTACTGTTACTTGGTGGGTGGTTGTTTCATGGACAATCATGCCACAACTCTTATTTTTATATAAATCAAGAATATGAAACTGTTTAACATTAAAAATATTATTGATGTCCTTTTACTTAATTATATTTCTAACACAAAAGAGTAAAACACATTAGAATACATAGTAGACTGCACGTGTCAATGATGCCATTTCTTTCCAAACTTCAAATAAAACTATATTGTTTTTCAATATTTCTTATAATCTAAAGTCTACTATCGCACGTGATAAGGTTTGTCAGTTACCTGTCCAAGGTCTGTGGTTCTCCCCAGATACTTCGGAGTCCTCCACCAGTAAAACTGATCGCATCGATATGACTGAAATATTGTTAAAAGTAGACTTAAACCCCAAACAAACAAACAAATATAATCTTATGTAAGATGTGTTTCTTTCTTTTAATCAATTTAAGGAGGCTCGGGTGTCTTCCGCCATGTTTGATCGCAAATATGTGTTATTGACTTTTTTTATTGTAAATATTTAATTTAAAAAAGAAAATACTTGCAAGAAATGAAAACTGAAAAAAACATATCGTAGTTCTTTATCTAATGACATATTCATATTTTACACAATTTCAGAAGATTAAGAGCTTTTCAATATTTAAGAAATTCAACGTTGCCATGGGAGGTAACTCCAATGACTACATTTTATTATTAAGGATTGCATTATGGAATTAAAGATTTATTAATATAGCAAGAAAACGACAAGATTGGTGATCCTAATTATTCTTATTATTTTCTGATAATATATGACAAAATCTATCTTTTTCTATTCTATTTCAGATTTCTAACGTTTTATGCACTTTATATCTAGAAAAATTTAGTTTTTTCCTATATAATCAACAGAAAATGGAGAATTTTTCACAAGCAGTTGCTTGAAAACGAATTCGGTATCATTGACGTTTGATTGTAATTTTAACAGCACAATATAGGTTATCTTTTGACAAAGTACTAAAAAAATCTATATATTTTCATTTAGACACCAAAACCTCTTTAGACTAATAATTTTAGTTTCATTTCCTGTTTAATAATTTGTTTGTATTTCCGTCACAAAAATTAATGTAAACATTGACTGTATAGGTTATGATTTTTTTTTCAATTTCTCTCATTCATTGGGCAGAGACAATTTAGAGTTATCTATTTCACCAAGAACTTTGTAAAAATATGGGCATAAAATGGAGCTTCATAATCAATATTGGTACACATAAAAGCGATATTGTGTGTATTCTTTGGCATATAAATAATAGTGTTTAGTAGTGATTTACCCGGTATCATAATAGTAGGTGTCCGTCCCTTCACATTGCAAACTGCACATGGAACATCGTGATTGGAAATATCATTTCTTAGTTGATATGGTTTATTGTAATCGTTATAAACTTCATATTCTCCTCCGTAAAGATAAGCATAGTACTCTGCAGTAGGCAAAGACAAGGCATCATCTGGGTCGTTTGGTAAACATACGTAATTCACGCTGCCACCTGGGTGTGCATAATGAGTTCCACCGACCTGTCCTTTAATACAAATAAATTTTTATTTGGCTGAATACACCCTCAGTCATGATTGGTTTGGGGAAATAGAAAACAAGAAACGTTTTATACAAAATATAATATCATTCATTGATATACTATACTGTAGATGGTCTTTTAATATAAATATGTATGGTTTAAGTGTGGAAATCTGAACTATTTTCGGGACAACCAATGATTTAACAAACAATTGGGTGGATTTAAAATCTCAATTAGGACAACCAGGGAGCTTGTTTTGTGTTTATCAGTAAGAAAATATATGGTTTTAGGTTCTATCAAAAAGACAGGAATCAATATTCCGAAACCTTTTTTACAACAAGTCCTGGATTTTTACGAGTTCTTTTTGTCAAATTTCTATCCTTGAATTCGTTTTTTTTCTCATTTTAAATCCTTAAAAGCAATGCCTAATGCAAGTTGTGATATTTATCTTAGGTTCCACTGAACGTGAACAATAGATTCTGAATTGTGTACCTGAGTATACTGTTTCTGTATTATTTCCGCCACAGCTTTTCTTTCCCCATCTGATATAGGTAGAACCTTAAAACGCAAAATAGGCAAACTATTTTACTGAAAATGTACCAATGTATAGAACAATCGAGTACTAATAACATGTAATTAGGAATGCCTGGCAAGAAAACCTAACCAGATTATAAGACGACTACGTTGATTCTCTTCTTAAATTCTTCATTGTGTCTATCCATAAATATTCGGACATGCAACAAACCACTTTTCCCATGCAGAATTGTTAATTTATGTAAGAAAATAACATTTTAGCCTGCAAAATCGCGAGTATCCCAGGTAAAAATCCTTGACGTAGAATAGTTTACAAAATACAAGACTTAATGATTGGGTTAAAAATCGATAGGAAAATAAAACTGGTTTCCAAATTTTTCGACCCAAAGGTCTTCGTCAAGGAATGACGATGAAATAAAGGACCAAATAATAAAATATTGCTTTACACATGACGGGACGTTTCAATCATGAACACACTCAAGAGACAAATAAGTGTTTTGTTAAACAATCAAAATAGATTTCGTTTTATATATTGCATTTCGCGTATGTCTGTCACATGTACTAATCAGTTTTTTTCACTGATTTCTATCTTGCTACGTTCCCAAAAAAGCTAAATATCTATCATGTAAAATTAAACACAGCATTCAAAGGGCACTATAGTTCTGAACAACGAAATCTATTTTTATCGTTTAACAATACACTTCTGTGTCTCTTGAGTGTGTTAAAGATTGAAACGCCTTGTTGGTTAACAGTAAAATTCTCAGATTATCACTACCATTTTTTACAAGAAATTGTTATTAAGATTACACCACTGCTTAAGTTGATTAAAAATTATATCTGTTTTTACTATTGTTCCTGTTCCCATGCATAACGTAAGTATTTATTTGTTTATTGAATTTCACAGGGAAGAAGTAAGATGACTAGTTATAATGATTTCATGAATTCTATATATTAATATGTTATGTATAAATTCCTTAGACATATGTCATAAATTTTATGAAATAGATTGTCAATATTTATACTCTTGAGAATATTTATTTTGTGCCAAAACATACCTTTCTTTCTTTCAATTTGATATCTTTTAAACCCCGATCGGTACATATTCCTTTTTTTCGGTGATAGTCACTCATTCAGGAGGAATTGTTCCCCGTTTGAGGACAGTATACCTCGATTGGCGTACAAATTCAATTGACTTGATCGTTTTCTTTTAACATCTGATTTTGAAATTGACTTTTTACTGGCACAATTTTAAGCAAATGCCGTCGATAGACTTTTACAACATTTATTTTTCTTCAATTCGGTTATTGTTTGAATAGGGAAAATCAAAACCATTATCACCGGCGACTGTTTGTATAGGCGTCCAAAAACACCCAAAATACCCCCGATCGGGAGTCAAAACAGCTTTTAATGTAACAATACCCCATCGGGAGAAAGGTACTTTCCAACTCATTTGTACCCGATGGGGAGACACCCTCCACTGTATATCGTTAACTGTTAGCCAAAATTTTTACTCAATTTAAGAAAACTGTAAAATGTTAACTCTCGAAAATTTGCCGTTTCAGGGTATATATGATACATGTGATAATTTGAAAATAAATTTCAAATGACGAATAATTTAAACAATTTAAGGTTGACATGTTTGCTGGCCTGAAATCGTTGTGTCGAGAACTGAAGGTTATACTGGAGGTTTCATTTAAGTGTTCAGCATATAGTAAACCGTTAATAATAATAATTCATCACATAATCATATGACATAATTTAACAATTTTTTAAAGACCACTGAATAAAACTAATACGCAGTGAGTAGCAACGTCTGCTGTAATGTCGCATGTTATCTTATTTACAGACAACGATTCATCCCCGGTCGATTTTGCAGACCACTCCCTTGTTTTTATAAAACATATATTTGATTTTCTTATGCTTTGATATATTTATACCAAAATGACGCGCGTAGGGTATTTCCATAAGATAAGTACGTTAAGACTTACCTATGCCAGAAATTTTCTGTTTTTCAGCTACAAAAAGTTTGGAATTATATATGTAAAGTGTAGACTAAGACTGCAAAATGTAATCGTATAAAGCAGTAATATGATCCTTTTTACAAGAATACACGTTTTTTATCTATGAATGAAGGAAAACATGTAATAAAGGTAATATGTATTTTCATTCAGTAGAAATTACGTGTTGGATCTGTACATCATTCCGAATGATTGCCAAAAACGTATTTAAAAAACGAGTAAAATGTTTGACAACTTTCAAGCGCTAATCATGAGAGCCTTTAAGATCAGTAAATAATTCTAAATGTCCTTAATTTTTAGAAACATTTGACAACTTTCTAAACTTAAAGTGAAATAAGTACAGGGAAAAGCTGCCCTACTTCTATTCATTTTATGAAAAAAAGGACGCCTGTTTTTAAAAGAGTAAAAATTTCCTGATTTTCTACCGTACCTTTCCGCTCATTTTCCAACTGTAAGATTCTTTTGGAGAGATCTGCAACTTTCTTTTCGATATTGTTATTACAGCATAATTTCTCGATTTGTTTCTCATCTTTTTCTTGGAGTTTGGCCACTTTCGTTTCTAATCGTTCCAGCTGCTTAAGGATCGTCCATATCAATGGATTCTGTTTATTCGAATCACTAAGCTCATTAGCTCCACCAGTCACAACTACAACAGAAAGCAATGTCATAAAAATAATGCTTGATATCATTATTATCGTTTTAGTCATTCCGTATAAACAGTAGCCGACAAAATTGCCGAAAGCGATTGTAACATTTTGGTTGCATGTTAATCGCCAATGAAAATGATACGTATCTAATTTATACCGCAGATCAAGTTACACTGAAAAATATCAATACAGCTTTGAAGCATAATTTAGTTTTCATGTCGTTTATCAATGTACATTTTTTGCTCACCTGAGCAAAGTCCATGTGAGATTCCGTCATCACTTCGTCCGTCAAATGGCTTGAACAAATACACAGAAATTTGACCGGAATATATAAGATGGCCTGTGAAACCTTTGGGTCTATCGTCTATTAAAAAAAAACTTTCTAAAACCGCCCTGTCAAATGAACTGAAACATGATGCATCAATAAAGTTTGGTCGTATTGTCTTTTCAACTAACATGACCGACACAGACAGTACTTGTTTGTGATAAATCGAACCTTTAAAGATATTCTTCTATGACACCACTTGGCCTGCATCATCTATGGGATGGCCGCTATGAAGTCAGTGTAAATACATGTAGTTCCGGATAGTAATCCAACGTGGTCGAAACAGTAATGTATTGTTTCTGATTGGTCTTACAAATTATATCATACGACCAAATAAACAAAAAATTGGCCTAAGGCATCCATGGAAGAGAGTCTTTCAAATTTGCACATATCGTTCTATTCAGTAATAAAACAAATAGTCCTCAGAAACTGCTTGACCAAATGAACATGAACTGGACCTTAGCATGATGAATTTAGGAGAAGGTCTACTGACGATGTTTATTGTCGTCATTGTCAGTTTCTGATTGGTTAATCCTTAAAAAACTTTCTGATATAAGTAAGCCAGATTCGATTGGATCATCTTTGGTAAGCCTCTAAATCAACAATGAAGTAAGTATGTATTGTCATTGAAACAAAAACCAAAATCATTCTATCAGAATGTTATAAAATTTCATTTTGCCAAAAGTCAGCTGAGTGACGCAGGCTCATTGCCACCGATCCAATGAAACTGTTTAAATGAGCATGCTATATAAAATAAAACGTTGTGGGTAATATTACGGTGATCTCTCTTTGTTTGCAAATCATCTGGATAGAGAGAATTTTTTAGACGAGTCTTTGTTATGTTCAAATTGCAATTAATCAAAGTGGTACTGGTTACCAAAGCCATATTCTTATCTAACGTTTGACTAAACAATAAAAAATCGCTTCTGTCAAATACTTGTAGCTGCAATGTCTCTTTTTCTCTCTCTCTCTGTGTGTGTGTGTGTGTGTGTGTGTGTGTGTGTGTGTTTGTGTGGGAGAGAAAGTTTTTCTTGTACTTTCCTAAATAGCAACGTTGTACTGCGTCATAATTACATGAAATATCATGTTTGAAAATATTAAAGTGCGTCATATTTTTTACATTTTTTCGGATATATATTGTTGGTATTTCGCAAAAATACATGTACACTGTGTAATTAACTCTATTGCTTTAGGTTGAAGGTCTGAAATTTGGTTACATGTAAGTTCCGTTATTTATAGGTACGTAAATCAATGTTTATGGAATATTTTAATTTTTTTTTAAATTATTCGACAATGCAGGATGTAAAGCTGTAAATTCTGTTTGAAAGAAAAGATAATCATATACAAACAAATAAACAAGAGACACCAAAATTTTGGATTTCATATCAAAAAACAAAACACACAGATCTTTACCTATTATTTTTGCCTAGTATATTATTCCGTTTAGAACCACTACTAACTAATACCCCTATTTGTTAAGGATGCTAGTTGCGCAAGTGTTGGCTCCGTCATATTATCTTACTTCCTTTTATTTAACTATATCATAATTGATATATATTTGCACAGTCCTCGACATTTCTTTTCAGATTTTCACTAAACACATAAAAGTTACCATTTTAGAAGTCGTCACCCTTCTTCTTTCTTCATGGGTGTTAATAAATAGCACTGGCTAGGACAAAATCGAGAGAAATCGATGCTGTTAACGTTGGTAAACGCTTATATCTCAAAAACATACGCATGATTGTCGGGTTATTTTATTCAGACATGAAAGATATTAAAAACAATCATAAGCTGTTGGAAACCTTGTTATTATTTCAACCAAAGCAGTGAACATCGTTAAATGCTATTTTGAAAAGGACAAGCGTTTCCCTATGGATTTATGCTATTCAATTTTTGAAAATTAACAAACAAGTTTTTAAAGGTTGTGGTAGTTTTTATCACTATTTCTATTTAAACAAATTAAGTTCAAGAATTTGACAAAGCTAAAAATGAGCAGCAACCACTATAATCAGTTATTATACAATTTATAGCGTGCATCTCAGCTGAATAATTGATTAGTTGAATGTTGGTTAACGGTTAGCGACAAAAATTGATGTAAATTCGGAACGAGATTATATTATTTAATAATGATGAATGAAACCCTGTTTGTACTATACCCACACCCTGTGCTGCATTTTTAACGTACTAGCCCAAGAACAACAGTCCACGAAAAAAAACCTGCAAATTGAACCAGACACATTATTCCGACTCTTTGTTCTTATTGCCTGGGATCGATAACATGACCTTCCACATTTGAGGCCATCACTCTTACTCTTGTTATATTAGTATTAATTAAAACGCAACATTAGAATTTCAAGCAGAAACTATAAATTTGGTTGTCGAGAGGTCGATTTTGCACTAAATCTAGCATTATTGTATTAAGCAGCATTAAAGGTGACTGTCACAGAAATGTAGGTTAATTGTCATAATGTGCTAAGAAATAGCAAATGAAAACCGACCGAATATGGCAGAAAATCTAGAAATTTATTGAAAAAGACAGAGACCGAACTCAACAAAAGTATACATGATGGCCATAACCTCAACAAAACATAAGATAACAGCATCTTGGCAATGATTTTTAACTGGATATTGTCAAACAAATGCAGAAAAACTTATTTTGTTCTGGTTACGCATTCAATGTTCAAACGGAAACGAAAACCCATTTAATTGAAGAAGACATTTTTATATAACTAACTATATACAACCTTTAGTATTTGAACGGTTAAAATTGATCATTGCTATAACTGTTTTTCAATTAATTCTGGTATGACCTTGAAGTGACCTTGAGGTCACATTTCAATTTCACACTTTAAAAATGAACATTTTGTCTCAATTAAGCAATTAAGCAATGTTGTGAATTTTCCTCTTAATTATTAAGGGATTTTCCAAATCCTTTATTGTATTTCGTTTGATTAGGTCTTTCCACTTTCCGGTGGAAAGACCTTTAGTTATTGTTCTGATTATTATATTATTATTATTATTATTCTTTTCTTTTTTTCCGCCGTTTTGATTTGTTTTGCAGATTTTTATTTCGCGACATACCACTTTTATATTTGGTATGACATATCGGTTATATGTTAAAGGTTTCCAGTCGACACTTTTTTGTTGAACACTTTTTCTTAACGGAGTTATCTCCCCAACACCTAAATAAAGTATATAACACAATTAC
>JAULBM010004359.1:0-11904 GCA_032357055.1 Geukensia granosissima | reverse complement strand
AGTTCGAGTTTCGTCCCGATCCGCCGAGTTTCGTTGAAGCCATAGCCCTAAAAAATTTTACTGAAATTTAAATTCCCACACTATTTTCTTAACGCTGGCAGATTTTAAGCTGATTTTAGGTATGTGAGTCAACCTTGGGTAGTTAAAGATCTAGTTTATGCTTTGTGTCACTCAGCTGATTTTGCCCAAGTTATGGACCTTGAACTTTGAAAATTTTACCATACTTTTTGGTATTTTTGGCTGAAATTTTGCAGACTTTTGACATTGATCTTTATGAATTACCTACCAAGTGATCTTTATGAGTTACTTACCAAGTCTAAGCCAAGTTCGTCTCTGTTACCGTTTGCCATAGACCCTAGTGCTCTTTAACGGGTTAGTGATAATTAAATCCAGCCGGTAGGGGAATTAGTATTGTTTTGCAATACTCTCAGAATGCTTGATATTATTATTTTTTATAAAAATAATTATTGTTCATTCATGGATATTTATGTTTAAGAAGGAGAAAAAAATACCAATAAAGCTGACAAATTTAATTTCAATATACATGTTATATGAATATCCATATATGTATATTTATACATAAATATGAAAGGACATCACTCAATAAAGCATTCATAACACAATGGTTTTATACAAAAATGTGTTAAAATAAAATGATATGTTGTCTGCAAAAAAAAATAATCCTCAGAAATATTACTGCTTAAGTAAGACGTAGACTTGGCACCAAATAGATTAGAAGTGATTTTCTGTTATATTAAATAAAAAAACTATTTTACGTTTAAACATTGTGTTCAAATGCAGAAGATAGATGAATTAAGCGCCAGGTCTATTTGTATACATATATAGTTTTAGGCAGTAATTTAATGTGCCTACAGCAGACAAGCGAGGTGTGTAAATTATAGATATTTTTGAAGGTTATGACATAGTGCCCGAGCTACAATGATTATTAATTTATAAGAGATACTTGAAATATTTACTCTTCCACTATCCCACTTAAGATGACAAGAATAAGAATATGGAAATGATTGCCCATTAGACAGCCATCCACATTCAAAACGTCAAATTACAAACAATTTTATATCTGCAGGTTAGCAGAAGGCCTCCAACAATGGATTACAATCCACAGCATGAGTATAAGCTGTAAACTCCCCCCCCCCCCCAAAATGCGAGGCAATTCTAATGTAACAATAATTGGCGCATAAAGCGTACAACTCAATGCAATTAACAGCAAAACACAAAGCAACCACGTCCACTAGATATAGACTATTGATTTCTGGCAAGGACAGGCATAATATATTTGTCGGAATTAAACATTTTTGTAAGTGATCAATTATACCCCAAACATATGATATCGGATTAACAAAACATTAAAACAAACCTTTAAATCAATTACATTGTATTGTAACTCTGGGTTGATCTTACATCTAGAGGAACAGAGTTCCACGGGGTCATTCACCAGCCCATTTTTAGGACATAAAATACATCCCGTATTAAATACCGTAAAATTTCCAAAAGTAACTTGAATTATATACCTTGATTTTATGTAAGTAATCATTGCTTGTCATCCGGGGGCGATTCTGCTGAATGGAGGCCACATCAAGACAGTGTCTGCTAGCAGAGTGGTGTACGGGTCCAATAACATGAAAAATGAGTAAAATACATACTTTGAAAATTAATATCACCATAGCAATCAACAACCAAATTATTATCTTTCAAAATGAATATTATTCATAAATAAAAATGCTTTACTTTTTCAGAAACATGTTGATATTGGTCAGAAAAACTGAAAGGCATATGAATTTGCCATATGCAAAAGAACCGAAAGACATATAAACTTCTGTTTAGCTTATATTAAGATATTCCACGGATACACGCAAGACTTCCCATTAGTCTGGTAGTATTGTACAAAAAAGTATTTTGACAAAAATCAACTGCTTCATGCCTATTTTCGTGAACATATTATATGTTTATTACTCAAGTTACGTAATAATACCGTTAACGATTTTTACACGATTATGATTGGGATCTTTGACGATTTACGTGGCCTTTACAGAAAAACTGTTATTACGCTTAAATATTTTTTTTCTGAAAGCAGTGATGGATGTTTGGTGCGAAGATCTAAAATGTTCAATGACATCAAGCATATTTTTAGTTTATTCATATTAATTAACTATTTTTTACTGCCCTCCTGCTTTAGAAACCAATGATACAAGAAGGAGGCTAACAATGACCGAGAATGACAGAAGATAATCACGAGAACGCGAACAAGAGGCAACATGGTATATAGTGTACATATAAAACTAAAAGCAAACATACAATTATGAACCATGCGAACGCACCAAAATACCGAGGTGGAACTCAGATGGTTCGGAATTGGTAAGCAGAGGTGGAACTCAGATGGTTCGGAATTGGTAAGCAGAGGTGGAACTCAGATGGTTCGGAATTGGTAAGCAGGTTCGCCTTCCTGAAATACACCCGCCGCAATACGGTATTAGTACAAGGTATGAATAATGCGATTTTCAACATATATTTACAAATTTCAACACAAGAATAACATTTTACTATTAATTCAGAAATGAAAAGATATAGGGTAAATGCAAGAGAGACTGCACTCCAACCTCGACAAAAACAGGTAATTTACAAATCTAGAGGTTTCCAAATACCTTCACGCAATATAGATATAAAAAATATAAAAAGTCTCTGTTGAAATTAACACTGTAAATTCTTTTTCTACTTAGAGAGACCGGAAACTAATGTTCGGATAGAAGACGTTCCAATTTTGTTAAAATATAACAGATTACCTAAATATAACATACTGTCATTGACTGTTGAAACCTGACAGTTAACTAAATATAATGAGAGAATACTTTGATAGACGCACATTTTCGTTTTAAGACTACACACTTATTTTCTAATATAAATTTGGTAAAAAGAAATGTTCGAATATAGAATTGATCCCGAATGTTGGATTAATGGAATAAAAATATTAATTTTAGGAATAATCCCCCTTTGCCTTCTGTTTTATGTATAACGATCTAGCAAAACAATTAAGCAACTAAGTCGTATATGAAAATTACGACTAAAACGTCCTCAGACTGGGTACTTGAATTGGCTGTTGAGCATGATTTTCCTGTTTTGAACTTTCATCTGAACTATCTTCTTAATTCTCTTCTTAATTTTCTGCAAGAAAACAATTACGTTCGATATTCCTTTCAGCATTTCTCTTTTTCCAAGCAAATATTATATTCCCATAGTTGTCGTTTCATTTCTGAAAGTATGTTAAACAACGTACTCATTTAAAGCATACGAAGCTCTTTGTTGTGTAATTAAATTTTTGCATATCTTAAATAATAGCATCGATTCAAATTAAATGGTTTTCGGTCAGAATGTGATATGTTTAGGACCATTCATTTTTTTAAAACAGAATTCGAGTTTGTTTAATAATCTGTTGCGAAACTCGTCAACAGACTTGTCAACGGTTAAAAATCGTCAACTGACATTTTACGCACAATTATATTTAAAGTCACAGATATCTTTATGAAAAGATAATGATACCAAGTCGATCAGAACATAAAATTAGTAAATCTATTTCACACGAAATAAAGATGGTAAAATATCCCCAACGGAAAAAAGTCTATTATTACAAATTTGTTTGTTTACATTTTGAAACAGTAAAAACAATGATCGAAGAGTAAAACGCCCTTTAGTTTACGGAAATAATAGACATTAAATACCGATTTCAATGATTACAATCAATCATGTATAATATTTATTTTGACAAACATATTTATTTACTTTAAGAAATGCACTAATGACATATTAAGAAAAGTTTACCTACCTCGGTTGAATCTTTCGATGCCCTTTTGTAAACAGTCCGAACTCTACCCTGGAAGTAGACACTGCCTTGATATGGCCTCCTTTAAACGTACTCGAGTCTCGCGGAGCGTGGTTAACCCTTTTGGTAATGCACATGGAAAAATCCTTCCGTTGGATTGGCTTCCTATTTCGATTTGGTTGGATATAAGTATTTGTACATTTTTTTTTATCTCGGTTCTCTAGTTTTTGTTCTAATGCTGCTGATATTAAGTTTCTCCATGATTACGTATACATCATAACGAAATAAATAAAAAGAGATAACATTAGTAAATTTGTGTTTTTAAGGGCCCGTTAACACTAGGCTTAACTTAATCCGGACAAACTTAAGCCAGTTTACAGGTAACCTGTTGCGTTCACACTAGTGTTGGGGTTGTGGCTTAACTTAATCCGGATTAAAATTGAAACACAAAAATCAAAAGAACAGAAGTAACGTTAAAAATTAATTGCGTTCACGCTACAATTTTATCCGCATTAACTTGATCCGGATAAACTTAATAGGAATTAAGTTAGTCCGAATTAAATCAAACCTAGTGTGAACGCAAATTGACAATATCCACATTTACGGATAATCTTTTGTAGTGTAAACATGGCCTATTTCTTTAGTCGAGTCGATATACAGTACGAAGAAAATCTCAAATAAAACAGGATATAACAATATCAATCTATAAAAAAAATCTATGTTACTGACAGCTAGTTTAAAATACTTTTTTGTATGCTGTCGTTTTTTTTTATATATAAAAGTGCATTTATCCACGTTGCTTTAATTTAAAGACAACAGATAGTCCAGAACGTTCATCGCAGACGAGTAATTTGTTATTACTTACACAGTAGTCTATAGCTCTTGGTTTAACATTAGGGACGCGTAGAGTTAAAGCCTCCCATGTAGCACAGTCGAATGATACAGCCAGAACGATTTTTTGTTTTCGACAAGTAACGAATATGTTTTCATTGGTACCTGGTGTTAAACAAAAAGGTTCTTTTAGCAGTTCGTTTTTGAATTCCCAGAGAATTGAACCAGATGTGTTAAACAGAATATAATATTCTCTACGTGATTGGAACAGAATATTCTCAAATAAAACGCACTTTTGACTGAAGATAAATTAGTATTGACCATTGGATTGCCATGGTCAAGTATCTGAATCTTTTGAATATGAGGAATGGAAACATATAATTTGGTATCTGAATGATCAATTCCAAAACATTTGCTCATTGTTGGTATACGTTGGACTTCAAGTCCAATTGAAATATCAAGAAGACAAACAGTTTTTTCGGCATACAGTGTAACTGCAACTAAATTTTTAGTCATGTATGTAAAATCAATTGGCTTGCCAGTGAAAATAAATTTAACTGGTTTGCATTTGCTCTCGTACAAACCCAAACATTTGTTGTCATAGTCTGCTAACAGAAATTGATTATTAGGTAGGATTTTACAGGAAGTAATTTGAATGCGATCTTCAGCTGACTGAAAAGACGATTCAAAATCGAACTGCATCTTAGCATTATGCCTTTCCAGCGGTTGAGAACACGGTGAGTTTGGTGTAGAACTGCTAGCATTTACATCTGAAGCGGACTCTTTAACTTTTTTTCCATCTGGCTTAAAACTGCTAGCATTTACTTCTGAGGCGGATTCTTTCACTTCTTTTTCATCTTCAGTTTTCGATAATATTTTCGGGTTCTCAGTTACAAATATTTGCGCCTGTGTTTTTTTCGCTTCTTTAAATGTAATAATGCTTGGTTTTGAGTTTATAACTATTTTTCCAAAAGACGAAAAACTACTTTGCAACAATAATACTCCTGGTGTCTCTACCAAAATTTCCTTTCTATGAAGTATTGTATCATCGCGAAGACCCTGCATAAAGGTCTCGTGTTGCTTTATTTCATTCCGAATATCTTGAATCGCAAGGAACACGTCCATATTTGAAGCCAATTCTTTTACTTTGATTAAATCAGTTGACAATTTTTCAATTTTGTTTTTTTTAGCTTTTACATTATGAATGAATCTATCAAGTCGTGGTTTTTCTTTTTTGATCGATTCTGATAAATCTGCTAAGATTTGATTTTCAAGCTTATTTAAATGATTTATTAGACACTGCTTGATTTCAGAAATTTTCCGTATGGACGATTGTTTCTGTTTGTCAATATTTGAGATATTTTGTATCCGATCCCTTATTATTCTGTCCATATTGATCAAAATATTTTCCAGGCTTGTTTCCAAATCTTCGAGATATGAAGATGTCTTGACATTTTCTGATAGCTTGTGTATATTTTCTACGCCTTCACATTGCTTATGTTTAGCTTGGATGCAATAAAAACAGCACAATGACTCATGCAACGGACAATACAATTCCACAGCTTCGTCATGTTCTAGACAATTTCGATTTCGACTTTTAACAAAAGACGGGAGTTGCAAGAAATCTGTTATTGGAATAGTTCTATGATTCTTGAGTGGCTTTGCTAAGCTGTGATAATCCAAACAATTAGAACAAAGAGCTTGGTTACAGTAAGAACACCACTGGACTGCATCGTTTGATGAATGAAGATCGCATTTTATTTCTGTTCCTGATGCCATTTCTTTAAAAAGAACAACCAACCCTGTCAAGTAACATAATAATTGGACAGGTAAGATAAAATAAAATTAAAAATCAATGACATCTTATGATCAAAACAGGTTTATTGATGTAATTATACTACTTTTGGAAGTCTTTGTATATCTTATCCTCGTTGTTATGTTTAACATATTTCAAAAGAAACAGAATACCATGAATTTGAAGTCATTCATCATTATAGAAAAAGTTCCTTGACGTGCAACCACATATAAAACAACGAAAAGAAGAAATAAAGTCTCACCTCTTTGTTGTGTCACTAGTGCAACCGTCCTGTTACTCTCTGCTCCACAAAAAGAAATAAATAAAGTTAAATATATTGACGCGATTCCGTCACAGTAAATATATTTGTTATCATATAGGGCACAGTTATTTTATTAACAATTTATATGAAACACATGAGGGTAAATTATCAAACTTACGACTGTATGTTGTACCATTTGTTTGCCTCAATTCTAAATTGATAAAAACGTAGAGAAATAAGAAGCCTGAATTGAAAAATCGTAAAAAATTCCATCCACCTTGTGATTTCTGATAACTAGATTTTTTAAAAAAAATTTGGACCAATCAGAACATATAATGGGCCTGGTGGCTATTTTGTATATCAAAACGGCATAATTGGCCCTTGCGTTTATGTTGAATTTCCGATCGGCACAAAAGAACTAAAATGTAGTAAAGGACCTCCTGCCTATCATTTCTGCCAAGTTTGGTTAAAATCTAGTTTCCAAACAGAAGATGAAAATTTCAAATTCCAATAGGATCCATTGTTAAACTAAGTCGCATCATCGCAGCCATCTTGAATTTTCAATCGGCAAACGATTCACAAATAAATTTGAGGACAACCTACCAATCGTTTCCGCAAAGTAACAATTCAATCCATTAAGGTGTTTCTGACAAGACGATTTTAGAAATTTGGATCAATCAGGACACATTATGTGCTCTGGCGGTCAGGTTGATATTTCGATCGACATTAAAAAAACAAATCTGCTTAAGGACAACCTGCTTAACATTTCTGCTTAGTTTGCGTGCAATTTGTTCAGTGGTTTCAGAAAAGATGAAAATGTAATAAATTTGCGACGACGCCGACGACAACGACGACAGCGGACGCAGAGTGATGACCCCCCCTCCAAAGAGAAAAAAAACTTAATGGTTTAAAGAAGGACATATTTATTTCAATAATGGTTGGGATATTTACCCGTTAATTTACGTATCTTCTTTGTATATAATTTTAGAAATTTCCAAAATATCATCTGTGATGATAACAATATTATGAAATTCGAATCTAAATCTCAAATAGGCGTTGGTGCTAAGTAGGTCTACCGTACACCCCCAGGACTCATCCCCACCAACTTTTTTTTTAATTCGTATTTATACCCTTTTTCATATTCTGCATGTTACAACATATAATTTGGATGCTTTTAGGTTTTGCTGTCTATTTTGTACCCCATCGTGTTATTTGTGTCTATAATCGTTTCACATGTAATTGAAAGTTTACGGACTTTTAATGACATGTAAACATATTCCACGAGGGTATTCACCAGCCTAGTTGTCAGACTTGTATGACATGAAATTTTATCAAACAATGTTTTATAGAAATTTATTGGTTTTCTTAAAATTTAAAAACACTAAAAAACGGAAAGGCCTCGAAGATAATTGCACTTAAAAGTTGTCCCTGTCTTTCGGATTTGGCTTCCCATTTCCATTTATTTGGATTTAAGTGCTTCTTTTGATCTGTTTGGATCTCGAACTTCCTACGTTTTGATTCTGAAACTACTGATGAGAGGTTACTCCTGGAAATGTACATTTAGGATACGAAATTTTTGTATTTTGAAACCACTTGGTCGATGCCTCTGCTGGTTGGCCGGGAGTTCCCGAGGCCAGTTGTCAGAATTGTCTGACATGAAATTAAGCAAATAATGTTTTACAGAATTTGCTGCATTTGTTAAAATTTTAAGCCACTAAAAACGGAAAGGCCTTGAGGAGGATTTTGCACTTAGTAGTTGCCTTTGCCGTCAGGCTTTGCATTTCGATTTGTATGGATTTAAGTGCTTCTTTTGCTCTGTTTGGAACTTTGACTTCCTTCGTTTTGATTTTAATGCTACTAATGAAAGGTTAATCCTTGAAATGTATACAGGATAATTACGTAAATTATCCATATTTTTTCAACATTCATAATTTTATATTTTAAAGTGATATTCTTTTAAATGCTGGATTTTCTGATTCACAACATTTTTGTAGAATTTGGCGGACTTGTTTTTTTACCGGACCGTTCGCATTCCAGTGGGCGCCAATTATGCGCAACTAGTAGCTTATTTGTTTTTGTGCTCGTATGAAAACGAATTTATCCACGGAATCCTCCGTCATACAGAAATTAGATCGTTTAATTTCACTTTTCTCAATATTGATGATCGTCATTGAAAAATTCATACGTTCAATGGGCATTTCGACCAGATATATCCCAACAAACATGAAATTAAGAAAGACCACATACTATAAAAATTAGCTTCATTGCTGGATTTATTTTTCGAAATTGACAAAGAGAAAAAGATTTACAGCAAACGTGAAGACTTCAAATATAACACTGCCTACGGGGTTTTATGTGTCGCAGTTGGTTCGATACTCTCGTACCCGTTCCAAGTATTAGGAGATTATAAAGGGAGCATTGCTGTTATCGCAAAAATAATTACAAAAAAGATACCTTCAATCAAGTTTGATATCAGCTCTCCTTAGATTTTGTGGTCGCCATATGGTAATAGGTTATATCAACTATTTGTGGACCTGTTAACGGTAATTTAACAATAAAAATCAACCTCTTCTCGGATTGACGATAACTTGGATAAGAGTTGAAGAATTCTACGACAGATGCCGCGCGCGGAACAAGGGGCACAATACCCACTCCTGTTATCCAAAGGAAGACCTGCAGATCAATCCTTGGGTCTTTTTGTTATAGTTTTATCTTTTAGTTTGTTTCTAATTTGTCTTGTCTCTTTTAACTATGCACTTTTGATCTCTTTTCTATAGGTTTTCTATACTCCATTCTATAAAACACACATAACATACATTTAATACATTTCGTGTAATTATCTATGACAATTTTTGAAAATGTTTTGGGATGTTCAGGACCCTAAGTCCATTATGCTTTGTTCAATAATTTTGGACTTAACATACCAATTAAAGATCCCTATTAAGATTCTCCATTACAACAAAACGTCTTCAGACCCAACTGTAACAAAATTGGTTTTTTGAGATCTGAACATTTGCTACTCACATTTGATTACCTATCTATAGCAGTTTCTGAGATGAGATTCTTACACGGTTTTTGATAAAATGGGAAACAACTCCGCTACGAAAGAATATTCTTTCCTGGTCCTTATTTAAAATGTTCATTAGTAACCTATTAATGATATAAAACTTCAAAATGATATGTCGGAAACTGTATTGGACAAAGCATTTAATAAACGGCAGAAGGAAAAGAATAATAATCAGAAGAAAGACATAAAGGGCTTAAAGATAAGTAAAGCCTTTAATTCTCATGAAATTCTGTCCTTAGAAATTTGCTTGTTGTGTATTCCATGTCTTACAAACGTGTGATTGATTGATTGTTGATTAACGTCAAGTGGCAGATATTATATGCATACAGGACGACAAAAAGGTACCAAAGATATCACAAAAGCGGTAAACTGGGGGTTAAAACTGGGAATTTTCTGGAACGGATGCGGAATGGGACAGTTTGGGCAAGTAGTAAAGTAGTCCGCCGTATTTGGCTGTTTTTGTACCCGCTATTCAGACAAGTGTAGCCAAAGTTTATGCACATGCCCTTAATTCGTTTCTGGTTCAATTTAAATACCCAGTGAGAGGTTTAACAAAAACTGTTTTTTCCATTTCAAAACACCTATGTGAACATCAAATTACTACCTGTACATCTGATAAGGTCGTATAATGAAAAGCATACTATCTTGTATATTTAAATCGATTATATATCAGTTATGATGATGTATTGAAAGTCATACGCCATTTTCCCCATAATTTTAAGTTTGACAGCCTTAACGCATTCAAACAGGTAAAAATTCAATAATGGTACTACCCACATTGTGCATTTCTAAAAGATTTCTTAATTTGGTCGTTTTAAGAGATTTAAATCAAATTTAAATTTAAAACAAAGAAACCATGTTTTCCGACCTGTTTTGACACATCGTTGCAATACACCAACATAATAGATTTAGTTATCCAAGGTAGTTCAATTCGATAATGGTACTAAAATATTAATAGTAATTTATTGTTTTAAACAGATAAAAAGAGTTTATTTATTTTAATTTTGAAGTCAAGTGAAATCTATTTGAAGAAATGTATGTACACATTTTTTTACATGAACCTAAACTAAATAACCCTTTTTACAATATCCCACCTACCTTTCTGATTGCGAAGCTTCCTTAAATTGTAATTATTGTACTTCCGCGAATGTAATGTTACCTTAGGCAGATAATGTATAAAATAACACAAAGGTCAATGACATCATGTGATTTCAAAAAATTTTTACAATGAAGTAGAGCGAAACGTCATACAGACTGATATTTTAATGTTTATAAGAAATACGCAATACGCGTATCTTAAATTGTAATAAGAACGTCCTTAATGGGCTTCCGTGCAGGTATACACCTTCTTACATCTAACTGAAAATTAAAAAAGCTCGTGGGGCGGTCTCCTGACAGTTTTTGTGTAGGGTGAGCCGCTGAGGTATTGCACCCCACCTTTATCCTACATAAGCTCTTTTTAAAATTGCATAGCTTTTCATAAATAAAACGGAAAAAGGCAACCTATGCACATATTGTATGATCTAAAAGTAAGTCATTCTGTTACGAAATGATTTCGAAATCGAAGTGCAATATCTAGGACGTACTTAATTTTTACAGTATTAAAACGTGAGATGTGACAATATTGTCTATGAGACTGCCATTCATCAAAAGACTTTAGAATTTCTTCTACATGTCCAATAATGAACCAAGGTCCATACAATAACAGTTGCTTTAAAAGGCCGCAAAAATACATACAACACGACAATCGAGCTAATATATTGAAAAAATACGTTAAATAAATAATAATAAATGACCCATTTAACATCCGTTACCACTGGACTAAAAGTTCCTGGCTTGGGACAGGCGCATTAAGTATGAAGCGGGGTAAAACCAGTTTGTGGGCGATCAACCCTCCCCTAACCCGGAACAGTGGTTTGACAAAATTGTGTCACTATAAAAATCGGTTGAAATGGATTTAACACTTGAGATCAATACTGAAAATCAAAAATTGATTGATTAATTGATTTTGTTTAACGTCCAGTGGCAAATATTTCATGCATATTCAGGACGAAAACAAGTTAGGAAACAAAAAAATCAATATGTAGACTGTAACAAAGGGACCGGTATGGAAG
>JAULBM010004348.1:0-11904 GCA_032357055.1 Geukensia granosissima | reverse complement strand
TTTCCTAAACACGGGGCATATTTAACGTCTCCCTCTGGACGGATTGTGAATTTATACATCCCCCACAATCAGGGACGTCCCTTTGGGAGGACTAGTGCCTCAAGGACGGAGATACCTAGTGCCTATTTTTCCCCGGCACAACCTTTGAGAAGGGGAGAAGAACCATTATAAAAGGGTGGATTCAAAATAGTGGTAATTTCGTTGATAGACCTTATATTTCATAATCAGATAAGGCGTATAACAATTTAGACTTAGTAATCATATAACCATTAAAATTTGGGTGTGCAATAAAATATTCTTAAAATAACAGGTCCAGCAATCGCGTGATCAAAACACCACAAAAAGACTCTATCTTTTACTTCCTGTTTTAATTAATCTCCCAATAACTGATGAATCTTGCAACAATTTCTAAACAAAAATATCGAGAAGAACGGAAATTGACTCTCACCTACATTATCCGAAAACCCTTGATGAAAGTAGAATAAATAACACATCATCTAGGCCTCACATGGATAGTGTTCTTCTCAGGCAAAGTAAGTATGTATGTAATTAAACGAACTTCTTCATACAATCTTGATGAATAAAAAAAGACAGTAAATGCTTAAAGAAAAAAAGTTTTGGGATAGGGTGGTGTGTTAACTGTTGCATGTATTTCAAAATAATGAATTACGCCCGCCGTGCACTGATTCCCGCTTGGTGTCGCCGCTGAACTATAGGATTTTTGTTTTGTGATGTGACACTCGCTTGTTAGACTAAGAACAATGCTCAAACATGCTTCATCTGATAGATTTTCCCAGAAAGTCTCTTATCACAAAGCAAAAATACCCGTGTATTGGCTACACCAAACGGAAGTCATTGGTGGGCGTATTCTATTGGTAAAATTTGCACCTTTACAAAACAACTTTAAAGATAATATTATGATATGCAAAATTAAAGTACGTTTAAATTAACGGAGTATCTCAAATCTTGTAGAAAATTACATACACATTACAGCGAGACAACTTTTGTATATTTCGAAATATATGTATATGTTCTTCTTTCATTACCACTCATGTGGAAAACGCAAAATTTTGTTACTGTCACTATTATATCAATTAAGGTAAATAAATTTCGAGCTGATTTGGACCGTTTTTGAAAATTTGTTTATCAAACAAAGACAGTTTTCTTTGCCATGCTATAAAAAGTTTAATTTTGTTATTACATTGTTTTATTACTTTCTTTGCTCATCAAACTAAAACTAAAACAAATCAAAACATGTAATGAACAATGAGAAGTTCCTTTGGTGCCAGCTGACAATAACCGAACCGATCATATCAGCATGCATTGCATCTTTCGTCATCTCGTCATTGTCTATAGGTTTGAAAACACACACCACAGTGATTGTCGTTAAAGATATCACACCATCTGGAACATCGGAGTTGATAAACTTAGTTTTTCATTTTATTTAAGTATTTTTACAAGAATTATACCCGGTTGCAAATTATTGTATATAAGATATATGTACGAATGTGGCGTATTTTTAAGTGTCATTTTCAGATCTATAACATTCATATTTTAGGAAATGGCAGCAATCAGACCCTCTTGAACATCGGTGTTGATAAACTTAGTTTTTCATTTTCTTTAAAGTGATTTTAAGTAATATACCCAGTTGCTCTTTATTATATATAAGATATAAGTGCTGATGTGCTGACATCGGTGTTGATAAACTTAGTTTTTCATTTTCTTCAAAGTGTTTTTAACAGGGTATGAGACCGATTTTGTAAGATATACCAGGTTGCACTTTAATATATGAGGCTGGTCAGATAGAAACCAGAAAAAGGATAAGACACAAGTTTATATAACTTACATCGTCTTTTCCTCAATTTATAATTTGCACTATATTATAAATTGAGGAGAAGACGATCTGAGTTAGATAAACTTGTGTCTTATTCTTTTTGCTTTGTTTGAGCAAATAAAATATGTTTAAACTAAAAATAAGATAGAAACCAGCCTTATTCAATGTTAGTACTCGTACATATTTCAGTCAATTGATTCTTTTATAAATAATATTGTACTTAAAAGTTTGTTTTGGGGACACATATATGTTGTAAACAAATATTTTACCTATTTTTTTAAATCCAAAAAATAACTTAATACTAATTTGAATTGTAAATTTCATAAGCCATTTGTCTATCTGACAATACTAATTATAATATAAGTGCGGTCACGTCGTATTTTAAAGTGTCTTTATTTAGCTCTATAAAATTAATATTTAAGAAATGGCAGCAATCAAACCCTCCTGAATTTCGCTGTTGATAAAGTTAGTTTTTCATTTTCGTCAAAGTTGTTTTTTACTAGGATATCAGATATTCAAGATTGCACATTAATTTAAATAAGTGCGACCATGGCGTATATTCTATAGTGTTACTATTTAGCTGTATAACATTAATATTTTAGGAAATTATTATTTTAGGAAATGACAGCAATCAGACCCTCTTGAACATCGGTTTTGAAAACTTTTCATTTTCATTTTCTTCAAAATGTTTTTTACAGGGTATGAGACCGATTTTGTTAGATATACAAGATTGCACTTTAATATAAATAAGTGCAGTCATATTTTCAAGTGTCACTATTTAGCGCTATAACGTTTTTATTTTAGGAAATGGCAGCAATGGACGTATTAATTGTAGCCATTGTCGTTCTTGTTGGTTTGGCCTTCGGACAAGGGGATGGATGTAATTGTCAAATGAGGCACCCACAGGAACACTTTTGTACAGCAGATTTTGGTAAGTTTTAAATTCCAGACAATCAGGACTAATGACCTCACAAAAAAAAACAACTTTACGAAAACTTTAATCCAATTACATAAATTAAACTGTGAGTTTGACGTCATTATGTTGCTTTTCATACGTCACTGGATCATTTGAAGGCGATAAACAGACTTGGATAATTACTTTTGGTACGTCACTTGCATGTAATGTCTTGTCGCACGTCTCTGAACTAAATTTTTCATCGATATGTCACTTGATAAATTTAATAAACAATTCAACATCATAAAGAGTTTATGGTATATATCATAAGATAAGAAGATGTGGTATGATTATCCATGAGACAGCCATAAAAACGTGTAAATTACAAACATCAAAAGTTGTCCTAAGAGCTTCTATAAAGGAAACATATCAACACCCTACGGACCTAGAGATATGTCAAAACTTACCCAAACTGTAAAAGGCCCTAACAATAAAAAATGATGATATTCAAATGTATATCAACTATTAGCCAGATAAGTATACAACGTAAAACAAGTAACATCCAAACATAAAAAGGACAGCCACTGGGTTACAGGTTCCTGGCTTGGGACAGGCACACAAAATATGTGGCGGAATTGCATAAAGTAGATTGAAGGAGTGTTATATACCAGGTAGAAACAGTATATATTGTTTGAATAGTTAAATGTAAAGTTTTAACTGATACAATCGATGGCAAATCTCAAATCTGTGGTCCCTTAATCTAAGAAATGTTTCGATCACATTTGATGGTATGAACAATGACGGCCTTTCCCTTGATATTTCGCAAACAATTTATTAATAAAAGGTTGGTGTTGCATCAATTGTTTTCATTACAAAAAGATATATTTAAACAAAAGATCAGATTTACAATATATTTGCAATTCTTAATTCATACAGACAAAAGGGATGATTTCAGATGAGACAGCCTTCAATAATTGAAAGCTATCAACACCATTTACAAATCGAAATTACTCTTTTTAGTACTTATACAGGACCTATTACGTTCTTCAATAATGAACTGGTGTCCATACCATTATCTGTAAAAGGCCCTCAAATACAAAATGTAGAACTATTTATAAATCAAGACAATTGACCTAATCAATTGAAAAAATGGTATTAATTACTATTTCCACTGGAGTACAGGTTACTGACTTAGGACCTGTTTGGGAGCGAAACCTTCGCAATGAAAGGAAAAAAATATAAAAGATGAGCTACACTAGCCTTTAATACATTAGGTACTAGGAAAATACTTATATAGTCACGATTTGTGATTAATGATAGTTAAACGGAAGTAGCTCGTTTAATTTTTAAGTGTGATTTTTTTCCTACTAAACGTATGTGACGAATAATACCATGCTTTTGGTAAAGGGGGGGGGGGGTTTCAAAGGCTCTTATTGATTACATAATACAAAATTACCGATGTTGAATAAATATGAAGAATTTATGTATGCTATATGTACATTTCAAGGAGTAACCTCTCATCAGTAGCATTAGAACCAAAACATAGGAAGTCCCAGGTTTAAACATAGTAAGAGAAGCACTCAAAGGACGAGGGTCGTTAAGGCCCATTTGTGGCCCAAGAATTTGTTAAAAAATGAAAATTGGCAAATAATTATTATTTTATATTTTTTGCATTAAATAATGTCTATGAAAAGAAAATCCAACAAATTTTTAAGTTTAATTAGTTCTACAAGGGTCACATAACACACAGAAAATGCTTTAAATGTGAAAATACTAAGAAATTAGCTATTTTGATGCAATATTGTTACTATTTTGTCGATTTTAATATAGATCGCATAAAAACATCACAACCAAACTTTGCACAGTGAAAGATCTATCATTGTGAAATGTTTGGTTAAAATATCTTTGTGATGTTTTTGTGCGATTATTAAACAGCATTTTCACAACAACTTATTATTGTGGCACAAAATTTAAAATTTGGGCCAAATATGGGGCTTAACGTACCTACTCATTTGAGAAAACAAGGAAAGAGATGACGTAATGATACATATTCAGTTTAAGATGAACCACATTTCAAGCTTGTTTCTTTGTGCCAAAAGACACTATATCATTTCATTGCATTTTATAGTGATTTAGTCTCTTTTGACATATTCATCAAGTAAGATTGTGGTAGAGTTACCTTTCTTTGATCAAGTAGATTTATATCAATCGTTAAGCACACATTTTGAATTAATTTCAGTGGTATTGGCTGGCATACGAAATGCAGAGATAATCTATGAAGGAAGCATGCCGATCGAAAGGCAATACACAGTAAACATAAAGAAAGTGTTTAAGGTAATACGTTTTCATAAACGAGTGAAAAATTTGTGGATTATGTCCCCGTATCAGTTTTGAATGGGATATAAATTACATCTTGCAAAGATATTCGCATTAATCATGTTAATCTTTCGTTATAAATTACGCAGAATGTTGTCCCAGCATAGCTGAATTAATTTTCATTTTATAAAAAAAATCTTTTGGACACAGTAATTCAATTACCAGATATTCAGGTATTTAAGTATTATCTTATATAAAGTTTTGACAAATTCACTTATCATTTGTTATGAACGAGTTTATATGACCACTTTACACAAAGGACAAGGGTTGTTAAGGCACATGCACTTTTTGCCCAATACTTTTGCTGAAAATGAAAATTGGCTCATATTTATTATTTCATATTTCAGTACTTTCACAGAAAATGCCACATTCTTGTTAAAAAAAAATTCCAGTATTTCCTGTCGTTTTGTCGAAATGATGAAATTTATATAAAAAGCAGTAAAGATTTTTAAAAGGCGGTTATCAAAAAGCATTTTCACATCAACTTATTCACATCAACTTGTGTTACAAACTCTGAAATTTGGGCCAAATATTTGACTTAACTCGTTTACAAATTCACTTTTTTGGAAGGAATATATTAAATAATCCATTCCCAGAGAAAGTCGACGAATAAAATGTTAAGAGTTGTTTGGATAAAATGTCGGGAATTTCATGTTGAGAGCCATGTATAATAACCACGAAATTATTCCGACCTTTCTTTATAGTCAGTGCCAGAATATGAAGATGCTAACACGACCGTAATCTATACGCCTGGTTCGTCCGTAGCATGTGCAATAGAGCAGTTGGACACTGACGTAAACTATCTGCTTACAGGTATTTGATAATATCTTCGTCGTACTAGGTTCATAGCTAAATCTCTAAATAAGAAAGAGATTTCCAAAACATGAAATAACAAAAACTTTGTCGTTTATTTCCAAGCATCATCTTTCTAGACCTTCGACCAGTTTCTTCCACGATTTCAAAAAAGCTAGCCAAAAAAACACCCTTTTTACATTTGTAGTTATCTTTCAATCTTTAAATGGTATCAGTGATAAAAAGGCTATTCTTGATATCAGTACAAGGTTTCACTTTCGATTTATGTGGAGAAATCAGAATACTAGTAGTTGGAGTGGAAAATTATTAGAAAATAACAAAATGGTCGTTTATACTATAAGATGCATAGATGACACTAGATTAAAATTAAATGCCTTATTTGTAATTTAAAAGCCAAATATGAACTCGTTTTGTAAATGAACCCATCGACGAGTGACTGTTTTTGCACCGTTTTTTTAAGGAACTCTTTCACAAAAGACTTGTTTACACTAAATATATGCCAACTGAATTTCATTCAAAACCAAAAATGTAGTCTTAAAGAATTGAGGATCCATAAGAAACAATTGAAACATGTTAAAATATTTAGAATATTTTTATTCAAAATCTTTAATTTGGAGAAACAATGGGGTTATTGGAATATGTAGCAATATTAATATATGATGTTTGAATCCTGGTCTAGAAAGATATGTTTAACGACTTTGCAAAATGATGTTCTGTGTCATTGTCGTTTGAGTTCGCTTGAGTTGAAAGAAAGTAACTGTTCAAAGCAAAGTAGATGAGAAGAAATCCACCCGAATGCCTCACATATTTCATTGAAACAATTAGTTTACATTTATGTTTTCCAATGTTGATTAAATATGGTGAATTTTATTATGCAATAGAAAAAAACCTCTCTTTAGAACGAGATCCAAACTTAATAAAAAGGTACTCAAATCCAATCAATTTAAATGGGAAACCAAATCTATCAGCAGAGAGAACTATTGGATGTAATACGTTTCAAAGTCTATTCATATTTTCAGTGCTTTAGAATTTAAAAATATATCAATTTTCTGTATTTCATTTTCATGTAAGTCTGATAACTCGGCTGGTAAATATCTCTGGGTTCTGTGGTCTTGTAGCAGATGCATCGTCCCAGTGGTTTCAAAGTAGAAGTTATACATATTGTTTATATTTATTTCAGGGAAAATCATTGATGGAAAGTTGCAGATTTCAATTTGTGACTGGATCAAACCATATCGCAGTCTTACTCAAGCACAAAAGAATGGTGTGCGTTCTAAGTATGCTTTAGGATGTCGGTGTGAGGTATGCCTTTTAATCATCAATATGTTTGTAATAGATAAAAAAAGCAATGTTTTATCATTTGTATATGAGGAATTTCAGCTCAATTTCATTCTGTTTGTGTGAGTCTAGTGTTAGTTTTTTTGTGAAGTGTGTTGTGTGCTGTTGTTTTAGGAAGTACTCAAATCTAATCAATCCAGAAAAAAGCCATATACTGTCTGTAGTAGGGACAATTGCTATGTGCATTACGTTCTAAAGTCATCTTAAACTTAATTTATTACCAGAAATTGCATGCGAATAATAATAAAGTACAAACCTGTACAAAAGTACAGTGATTGTAGTTGTTATTTTTTCCAATTCCGGAATCTTTAAATTAGTGTTTCTCATAATTCTTAATTTTTTAAAAATTAATTTGGTTTTCGGATTTTTTAAAATATAAAACGTCCTTTTGCGTCGTCTCTTATAAAAGTGGCGATTTCGAGGAACAAATATAATTTTGAGACAAAACGTAACTTTCTTATATTTCTTTCAGTTTGCATATTGCCGTGAGAATGTAGATTGTGGTCGACAATATAACAACGCCACATGTGAATGGGATGTTGGCAGCATGTTCGATTGCTACAATAACGACGGAATTTGTTACTACGATGGAATGAACTGTGTTTGGAAAGAAACCAGGAAATTCCGTACTTGTGAGGAAAAAGTAATGTTTGGAGGTCTTGGTGAATTTGATGTTGGGTTGTAGCCATTGAATGTACAGGACAATTTAACAGACTATCGTGGACTTTCGTAATCTTTTTTTATTTCAAAAAAGATTATAAAGTGGCATTAAAATCCATTTTGCCCCGAAATTGAATATCTTTATAAGCAAAGTTTATAGTTCAAGAAAAATAAATTAATTTACAATGATTTATAGACATCACAAATGATATAAAAAAAATCTATTCGCAATATCATAACAAATCAATGATTTCAGAATTTATGCCGTCATATATCAATGACGACGCATCATACATGTACGCTGATGTAAAACATCAGACCACAATGTTTGGTTCCTCATCTCAAAAAAGTCTTTGTTCTATGACAAGTGAGGAAAAATTGGGCTTCCACAGAATTACGCTATGTATACGATAAAAAAATAGAGATCTAAGTCTATCAGGCGGAGTAGCAAGGCTATCCCCATATCTGGGACGCTTAACTGCTCTTAGGCCACTCCAAATTAATAAATTGTTCTTCGGATTCGCTCGCTTCTAATATCATGATTGTTCAAAATTTCAAAAAACTTTACTCGCCCCATTTTATCTCACTTTTATGAAATTTTAAAAATTTTAAAACTGCTCTGTTCGCATCAGTTTTAGAGGTTCCGCTTCAACATTTTGCCATTGCAAGAAAAAAATTTAGATTAAAAATTTCGCTCGCTCGCGCCTATTTTAATCGCTAAGAATCTAAAGAACTACAAATATATTTGGAGTGGCCTTATACAAGAAATACCCAAAAAAAAACACATCTGGTCAAGAGCTTGCAGTTTGTTTTAGAAAATAGTTTGGATCTACTGAATAGACAAAATCATGAAATTCAGGTCAATAAAAGCGAATACAATGTTTTTTTCTTTCGAGTTAGGTTTCTGTTCATAAATTTCGAAATTGGTTTGTCACAAAATTGAAGTTAAAAAAATATTTTCATTGGTCAAATGAATCCATGATTTTTTAACTGATTTCCCGATTCCACGTTCTACGCTTTTCCTTCCCCGCTCATCCGTTATAATACATTTATACGCACAACACCAGATATTAAACATTAGTTAAATAAAATTCAATTAACACGATGTGTGCCACTAGTGGAGCAGGAGTTGCTTACCTTAACTCCCCCTGGTTTTTGTAGGGTTCGTGTTACTCCAGTTTTAGTTTTCAGTGTAGTGTTGTGTGTTCTATGTTTGTCTTTCGTTTCATTTTGCTGACCATGGTCTTGTCTGTCTTTCGACTTAACGATTTCTGTCTGCCCCTTTGGTATCTTCGAATTCCTTTTACGACTTGTAAACTTCCCATTTTATGTGGCAATATTCCTGCTTCCCCTGCCTACGGGTTTTATTTTTCGAAATTGATTCGATACTCTCGCGCCTGTAGCCTACAATAAGGATACATACAATCAAGGTTGAAATCGTCCTCCGTTTAGTTCTATGGTCGCCATCATAAATTGGTTGATCCATATGGTATCAGTGCATCTCAATGGACAGTTATGGACCTGTTACCGGTAATACAACTATAAGTTGACCTGTTCTCGGATGGACGTTAATCCGGAATAAAGTCAGTATTCAATGATGGTAATTGCGCGCAAGACAGGCGAGGCTTACCCTTCAGGAGGACCTGATCCCACCCCTGTTTTGCAAAGGAGTTTGTGGATTCCATCCTTTGTTCCCTTTGTTTTCGTTTTATCTTTTAGTTGTTTCAAATATCTTGTCTATTTGAACTATGCACCTTTGATCTCTCACGTGGGTTACTTACACTAAACTTATGTCATTCTAGGCTGTTTGTGCTGGTTTGAAGTCACATCTGGTTGAAATGGAAACAGCGGAAGAAGACAGTTTTATCAGAACAACATTACTTAATCTGCATTCCAAACGTAAGACTGTTACTGACATGAAGGTTCAATTGACCATTCTCAATAGGAGGTGGTTAGATTCATGGTGCTAACAATGTCATACCAAAACTTGTTCAGACTTGCAACGCTGTCAAGCAGATAGGGAATTAGTTCTTTTGTAGTTCAAATATTAGTCCCGGTCCAGAGTTTAAAACTACGACCATCTAGTCAAGTTTATGTTTTGTAAAAATACAGATATCAAAATCAAAACAAATCACCATATAGAGTGGCAAAAGTTTATTGCACGCAATGTTCTTCACAATTAATATATATGTGGAATTTGCACGACACGTGTATCATTGTTAGCATATCCGATTATCCTTCAGTTGCGCAATATTGAAATAAGCCGTTTCGTCTGTCCGCCAGCAGGTAAAACCCCTGCTAAAAGTGCGTTACCGCCGTGCCCCGTGTTGAGGAAAATGAAACACTGTCATCACGTTTAAGATCCCTTTGTAACAGCTCGTAATGAATGGTACGTAGTTGATCAGTTGCTTAGGGTATATAGTTCCAATTTTGCATCCTGTGGCTATTGAAATCTCCGTCCTGATCCCCAGCTAATCCTTTTTATGATTTGTTGTTTGATAACTTGTTCTCGGCCTGAACATACATGAAATATTTGCCACTGGACGTTAAACAACAATCAATTAATCGATATTTCTGTTGCAAAATTTTACATTTAACAATTACCTATTTACTAATGTATAATATTAGCATTCTTATTTTATTCAAAACATAGGAAGGTCGAAATTGAGAGTTAATATGAACTAAATTGTTATTATCTGTATTATTATGTGAAACCTACAATAGACATCGTACTTCAGGTAAGTTTTTTTTACTGATATGTTTTATTTACCATTGCAAAATAAAAACAAAAATAATTTTCTGTTAAGACTCATCAAGATACATCTTTTTGTCAATATTATTGAGATAAAAAATGAAAACACCTTTTACTTTTGAAAAGGCATTCTATGATGTGTGGTTTGCAGACAGTAGTATTATACTTTGCATATTCCTCGCCTTCTGAATGTGGGAGTTTCCTCTAATGAATTCACATGACGGATTTGTTGTTCGATGCAGTGTAGATGCAGATGCAGAAGATTCCCTTCTTCATATTTCAAATGTTAAAAAACAAACGGTTGTGACTATAAACCGGCTTTGACAACTGAGTAACACAACGGGTGCCACTAGTGGAGCAGGAGTTGCTTACCCTTCCGGAGTACCTGAACTCACCCTGGTTTTTGTAGGGTTTGTGTTACTCTAGCTTTAGTTCTCAGTGAAGTGTTGTCTGTTCTATGTTTGTGTTTCGTTTCATTTTGTTGGCCATGGTCTTGTCTGTCTTCCGACTAAACGTCTGTCTGCCCCTTTGGTATCTTCGAATTCCTTTTAAGGTTTTTTACTGTGTATTTTACAACCCATTGTATTATGTTTGCCTATTTTTGTTTCACAGGTATTTTACGGACATAAAATAACACCTAAACATTCATTAAATTGGATATTGTTGGAAAGAAAATTTGTCAACACTTGTCTTCATTTCAAATGTTATTGATTTTCCAAAAAATTGCAATAATTGAAGCTCTACTTCGCGAAGGGGCAGCACAAATCATACACAGAATTTACAATTAGGTTTGTACGAATTACTTTGCAAAAGAAATATGGGAAAAGTCGAGAAAATGAACGTTTTTTTTTTTTTATTTTACAAATAAAAATGGAAATTAAGTTAAACTTAATATTTTTACGAAATATTTTTGGGGTTTTTACTGTCAACCAAGCAAATGATAAAAACGATCGTTAAACTTCTTGATTTCCAATGACATACGCTCCGGACTCTCTACCGAATACAATACAAAGTTTAACAGTCAACCAATTCACCCTACAAATAGAAGAAAGTAGCGAGTTTGCTGGACCACGATCTGGATGTATCGTTATTGACATTGTTTGTTGCAGATGTCGTCGTCGGCGTAAACTTTTCACATTTTAATCAACTCCTCTGAAATGGCTAGGCCAATTTTAACCAAACTTTGGTGGAATGGTCCTTGGATGGCCCTTTTTAAAATTTGTGTTCGGTTTTGCC
>JAULBM010004337.1:0-11905 GCA_032357055.1 Geukensia granosissima | reverse complement strand
TCATACTCTTCAGGGGAATGTTTTTTATTTGCGCCTCATTTGACATCCAGTGCAAAATTTCTTTATTTATTCTATATTTGTACTATACTTTTATTATTTTGAAGTATTTTTTGAGAGGGCAACAAAATGAATCCACTATTCCTCAAATCAGTATACCCTCCTAGGACTTCAACACCAAAGTGTCAGAATCTTGCTTTTGAATAATATACTTCTCAAAAATATTTACAACACATAAAATTACCTTAAATAAAACTGTTAATAGTCATGATAGTAAAACAAACTTATGAAGGAAAACTAATTGTTTTAGCAAATATGTATGGATGTTCATTAATCTTGCTCATAAGCTTCAACATTATTTACTACTAAAAACTTTGACACGACATAAAATTACCTTGATTAAGACAGATAATACATTATATTAGAAAAACAAACCTATCAACGAAGACACATTGGTGTACAACAATGTACGTGTAGTAAAATTTTCAATAATTACGATGACGTTCGTTTATGTCTGTTTAACTAAAGATATTCTGATTTTGTCACATATGCATTGCGGGGATAAATTTATTATATTGTATCGTCTTAAAACCAAACACCTTGCCTTCATAATGCAATAACAACAAAGTTGACTCCAATTCATGCAAATGGCAAAAGACGCTGTGTTATATGGAAGTTGGCTTTGGCAGAAAACCAATTTAATGTACCAGAAATGAGCTTTTGTTTTTTCTTCGAAAGTGTATAGCGGCATCAAACCCCTTTAGAAAATGCTTTAATGGTGACAAAATGTTTGTCATGTGTTATCAGTTGTGGTATGTATTTCAGGTTTGTCTTCGTATAAAAAGGGGGATGTCTTGAGTGTCTCCCCTTTAGAGCGTATTTTGACAAAAAGTTGCAAAAATGGTTAAATACCTTTATTTTTGAAAAGATTCAGTGTTCATCTTATCAACTTTTATTTCTCTGGAGCCATTAAATGTTCCATGTTTTAGGCCGCTTCAAATTAATTAATATTTCTTCGGATTCGCTCGCTTTTCATATAACGGGTTCAAAATTTCATAAAAAATTTACTCCCTCCATGTTTTTTCATTTTCTAGAAAAATCGAAAGAACTAGAAATAAATTTTGTAAGGCTTTATTGACGTCTTTTATTTAATTCGTTTTTTGTGAAAAACGGAAACGTTAAATGTCAAATCTGACGTTAGCCGTAAGAATTACAATCCATGACTTGTTGAGACACTAAATATATGTATTTGAACGGGGATGGTCAGATTTTCCTGAAAAGGATTTTTCAGTAAGCAGATTTCATTATTTGCTAAGTACAGGTTAACCGATGTATGATATATACTGGGAATCTTATTTCATATGTATACATTTCAAAGAGTAACCTCTCATCAGAAGCATCACAAAGAAAGTCCGATATCCAAATATGGTATTACATGTGAAAATAATAAGTCAATTAAAAAATCGAAAAAGTAAGTTTTTTCTGATCAAATCTGAAATTTTAACTGCAGGATGAATTGCGACAAAAAAAATTCAAAAGATATATAACATGGCATACTTCCTCGCTGAACTTTTGATATATTTTGACTGAAGTGGTAGCAAATTCGTTTGGTGTACATCAGGTGCGATAAGTTTCGAAACCTTTCCGTATTTTGGTGTTTTGAAATAAAACAAATTATTTCAGAAATTTCACGTCAGAATAATCCGACAGTTGATTTTGCTGAATTCCCTCGAGGACTATGGAGCAGCAGAGGCATCGACCCAAAGGTTTATGGAACTTACAAGTGGTGTTTCGCGCAATAATACGGATGCTTACCCTTCTGGAGCACCTGATTTTTTGTAATTCTTAGAATTTGTTCCTTTTGTTTTCGTTTCATCTTCAGTTAGTGTCAAACTTTCTTGTCTCATCGAACTATAAACTTGGATCTTAAACATTGGTTGTCTACACTGGATATGAAACAGAAGCAAACTACAGATATTTGTTAATTTGTAATCAATGCGGCCAACAAAATTTTTATTTTTTTTCTTCTTACATCAAATTTATCAATATTTAAAAAAAATGTATGGTACGAATTCATGCAAAAAATAAAATCAAAATAAATGTAATAACAAAAAGGCAAACATACATGTATAAATAAAAGATTAAATGAATTTTAACCTAGTTAATTAAACATGTGAAATAGGACCAAAACAAATATGAAACACTTAAAAAGAAAGAATCTTTTTTCATTTGACTCATTGCAGCCAGAAAATAGCATTTTCTTGTCATAACATCAAAATTGTCAATTCATTAACAAGTTTTTATTAAAAAACTAAAATCCAAACATAAACAAATCAAAGTGTGTACCTTTTAATGAACAGTGTCACAATAAAATTCGGGACCGTTTCTCTAAGCACTCGTAAAATGCAAATAAGTTTTACAACAAAGTAGGTTTTCATGGTGAAAAGGTAGAACGTCATTTTTATACTGACAAGATGTTGAAGAAGATTTGACTTAATTTGGTTTCAGTTTACACAAATTAAACTGGTACAATTTAAAACTTGAACAAGGTAATTAATTAATTTGGAAAACATATGGAAAGAAAATTAAGTATATACTCTTGAAAATTTATGGTGTGAATTCGTGCAAAACGTAATACAATAATGCCATAGGAAATGAACAAAAATCAAAATTGTTGTTTTATATGGCATTTTCAATTTGTAAAGTGTATCGATTAATATCCTTAGTTTGAGTGCTCACGAACCTGAAATAATCCTTAAAGATAATTTAATGTAGTATTCTTTAATAAGGAACGAAACTGATTGTACACATTTCAAATAATTCCAATCTCAGGACAGCAGACATCCTTTGTAACCCAAAGTTGCAACGGCTTTCACAAAGGTAGTATATTTCGAAATTGATTGCAAATAACTTGAACATGCTGAATACAAAAACAGTAAATTTTCTTCGAAATTTATAATTTCTTTCATTTGTGAACTAAAAACAATATGCAGAATATTTTATATGTTTATGTTAAAATGCTAAAGGTCTATTATAAGGGTGGCAAAAATGTTGACTAAAACATCTTAATGTAACAAGAAACGATGAAGAGGTTAAGCAAAGGAACATAAGAGTCAAAACGTAGGACATACATAAATGACCAACAATTCCAAAAACCTAATAACTAAGGCTACAACAAATAGAAAACTTTAAAAAATAATATGCTAACAATATAAAGCCCACTATAGAAACAGTGTTTTGAAAAAGAGAATGGGAAGACAAAAGGTTAAAAGAGAATAAGGATGTAAAGATGACTGCCCCTATTAAAACAACATTCCAAAATATCCAGGTGTATGGATTGTATATCAAAAGAGCAATATAATACCAGGCCTAACTTTAGTGCCCCAATTGGGCGTTTCGTCTATTTAAGACTTATCAATTTATCAATAATGCTCGAATTCAAACAATGAAAGGATATCAAAGGGTCAATTCAATGATAAATTATTTCATTTACATTGGATTAGTTAATATCATTCTATAAATCTACGGACGTTTTTAAAGACAGTGTTGTTAAATATATCCTGTCATATTGCAAATGGATGGATCTCCAAAGTCCGTATTTTTTAAAAATGGAGTCTTATTTTCTTATTCAAGTCTTTCAATAAAGGTTAAAAACTATTTTCTTGAGGACCCATTTCTGTTTTGAGTTGTCAAAACTACATTTGATCAGTACTTCTGCATTAATTGGTAAAAAACTACAAACTCAATATAAAAGGACATAAATCAGGTATATAATGATCTTCTATATCCCTTTATTAGTTTATTATATGTCATATTTGCATAAAGGGAATTCGAAGATACCAAAAGGGCAGACAGAAATCGTTAAGTCGGAAGACGGACAAGACCGTGGCCAACAAAATGAAACGAAAGACAAAGACAGAACACACAACACTACACGGAAAACTAAAGCTGGAGTAACACGAACATTACAAAAACTAGGGTGAGTTCAGGTGCTCTGGAAGGGTAGGCAACTCCTGCTCCACTAAAGTCACCCGTCGTTTTACTGATTGTAGTAAAAATCCGGTGATACTCATTAGTTTTGGTAAGTTCAATAATTAGCCAATTGGTTTCTGTTTATTATCTAACCCTAAACAGTGCCAATTTTATTAACAATCGGTATATATGAATTCTCTAACACTTATAACAACCGAATATGAACTTTGATGACAGAATAATTACCTTTTTCATCAGAAGATAAACAATACAATGACTTTCACTATACAAAACTTAAATAATATATTACAAAGACAACATGGGGAACTAAGGCAAAAGTAACACGAACCCAGTTAAAAATAAAACCTGGGGTGAGTTCAGGTGCTCCGAAAGGGTAAGCAACTCCTGCTCCACTAGTGGCACCCGTCGTTTTACTCGGTAGTCAGAGCCAGTGTATAGTCACAATCGATGTTACTCACAACTGGTATAGGAACGGATTTGTGTTCATGACAGTCGGAAGATATCCATTGTCATCTGTGAAATGGACATTTCGCACAGGTCAACCGAATCATGATAGAGACCGAAAAACTAACAGAGTGATGACTTACTCCAGCTTTAGTTTTCAGTGTAATGTTGTGTGTTCTATGTTTGTCTTTCGTTTCATTTTTGTCCATGGTCTAGTCTTCCTACTTAACGATTTCTGTCTGCCCCTTTGGTATCTTCAAATTCCTTCAAATCTTTCCTGAGAAACCGGTGGCTTAGAAGCTTTCTAGTCAGCTGCAACCCTTTATTAATAAAATACTTATACAAAGCACAAGCCTTGGAGTAGCGTATCAGTTGAGAGATATACACTCCGTATGCAAGTGCGCCATAAGTAAGTAGTTATAATTTCAATATATATATAGATTTCTTGCGAATCGGAGTCGGGTTAACGGATATATGCGACAGTAAAATAGAAAAAGAGGGATATAGAGTAAATATTCATGACACAAAAATCTCATATGTACAACAAAATTCAAAGCAAAGGAAAACACTTTGATTGCTGTTCTTCATCTTTAAGTCACAGTGATGCCTTCAACACGGAGAAAAAATCAAGTTCAAGACGGTCCCTAGCACGGGTTTGAGCGGAACTTTTTGTTAGATGTCGACGGCATTACATCTTCGCATTGGAGAAAAAAAGGGTAAGGAGTAAAAGTTTGTAAGACGTATATAATATTTTGTTATTACATCTGACAAGCAATTAGGCATTTTTTAAAACTAGGTTCTCTAAGTTATGACAAATAGATTGTGAATTTTACATAACATGCTAACAAACCAAATAAGGTGTTTCAAAAATATTGCACTAGAATTTATCTGCAGATGTTGTTTCCTGTAATTTTTAATTGCGTCCTTATTAGGATCATTGTGTTAATGGCACGATTTGAGGAAGCGAAATGGTGACATCAAGTCCAGGAAATTTAACCATAGAGTTCTGAGAAGGTCGCAGTAGGGCAAATAAGTTGAAATAAAAGTAAAGTGTATCTGGTAAGTGTACTTCAATTTTTATTTTTTGTCGTTTCTCCGATTTTTATTGCTTTTGAACGAACATGAAGACATACATGTCCAAATGTTTATTTAATCGATATTATTACATTCTTTACGGGGACTGGATGGCCGAGAGGTCTAGGTAGTTGATTTAAACTTACCTTTACAGATCACTGTATCCCCGCCTGGGTTTGTATTATACAAAAACGGGTTGCGTTTAACTCGCATCGCACGTGATAAGATTTGTCAGTTACCTGCTCAAGGTTGGTGGTTCCCTCGGGGTACTCCGGCTTCCTCCACCAGTAAACTGACCGCCGCGATATGACTTAAATATTGTTTAAGGTGGCGGTTAGACCCCAATCAACAAGCAAACATTCTTTACGTACTGGCACAAACTATTATCCTCGTTTTTTGAAAGAAATAAATGCTATGTGCTCAATAAAATGATCTTTTTCTGGTTTTGTGTCTCATAATGCTCTCTCTGATTCCTTTATATTATGATGCTTCTTACACTATATATTCTTCCAGTGAAAGTTAAATGTTGTTACACAAGACCAATGACAAGGAAGTTGAGATTGATGAAGCCTTTGGTTTTCATGGTAATTATTTTGAGGGTGACAACAGGAGAGATCGAACAACAGTGTGGAATTCTCGGTGGTAGTGTGACTTTGGAATGTATGATTTCCAGCAAAAAAATAATTTGGAATGTCATATATAATAACAACTCGCTGCGAATCTTGGCTGATCAAGGACGAGTAAACCCCGCTGTGAAAAAACGAATAAAGATGTTTGAAAGCTCTGCTCTAGAGATTACAAATCTGACGATTAATGACGAAGGAAATTATACATGTGCTTCAGATGAACTTACGTTCATTAGCTACACGATTTACCTTAAAATATTCCGTAAGTATTATATTTAAGAACTGACTAGAAAAAATGTTTCCCTTGAAACTTCAATTAGACAAAAAAATGTAAAAACCCGTTTTCCTTCAATATTTTTACGGAAACGTGGTAAATAAAGCTCGGAAATTAAATCAAAATCAAAATGTTCTTAAAATTCATCTTAATGAACTTATCCGTAAAGGTTACCGTCACAGCATTATTATAAAATCTTTAAATATGGTTTTTATTGGAACTAATATTGACTTTCTTGTTTAAAGCTTATTACGGAGCTAAAGAGTTTATACTTGTTATGACAGTTTCTACGTCCTGTCTATATAAATTTCATATTGGCATTTGATATTTAAACACTAACATTTGACTAAATCCAATTGGACGTGTTTAAATTGTCACCGCAGTAAGGAAAAGTTGTTTTCTTATCGGTTGCTTTGGGGTTTTTAACTAACAGACAGCAATTGCGAGTACACTTTTGAGGTCGATACTTTTGTTGTATCTTGTAATAAGTTTTAATTATATTTGTTATTGGTTTCCAGTATCGATCTCAAGTATAAAATTCATTTCAACCGATTTTTATAGTGTGTTTTTCATTGTTGTTTTGTCACACATTATTATTCATTTTTTCATTAAAAATCAAGCTCCCTACAGTCGTCCCGAAAATCCCTTTTCCGAACCCTACACTATAGTTTTTGGCAGCTTTATAGTAACTCGGACGGACGAGTTTTTTATTTTTGCATACTAAAATCTTTTTGTATATTGACAGACGATATACAAAAGAAAATGTGAATTCATTTTTGGCCTAAGTTCTTTTAGGTACTGCGATAAAGAGAACTCAACAAGCTATGTTAATAAAATGTGGATATTAATAAAATCGAAATTTGTTGGCTTCATTGCCTCAAATGGGATACTTAAAATTTTTTTAACTAATTCAAAAGATAGTCTTTTCAACCATTTATATCAGTATTCCGCTTTCACAACTAAAAGACCGTCTTAAAAAACTGGTACATCAGTGTTTTGCTCAACAAAAAGGATATTCAATATATAAATATTTGGTTTTTAGGTAAAAGATGTCTTACTTTGTAAGAAAACACAAACACTTGTTCTAGGGAAGGCAATTTTCTCAAAATGCTGAATGTTCTGATTGACAACATTTTTGTAGAATTGGTAGTCGAGTTTGCCAACAGTTGGCATTCTAATGGGCACAAATTGTGCGCCTCTTCTAGCCGACTTGTTTTTTGTACTCGTCTTAAGCAGAATTCATTCAGGGTCTCGTGCGAAATAACAAAAAATAAATGACTATATCGATAACGTTCTTTAATAATCTCGACCAAACTTGGAATTGAGGAGACCATAGACTCAACAAATACTTCTTCGTATCTGATTTATTCCTTGAAATTGAAAACATGAAAACTTGTCTCTAAGATTTACGACAAACGAGAAGAATTCCACTTTCATATTGTAAGTTTCCCATTTTGATGTGGCAATATCCCTGTTTCCCCTGCCTACGGGGTTAATGTTTTGAAGTTAAATCGAGCCTCTCGAGCCTGTTCCAAGAATCAGGTTTAAGGAGAGAGCTGTTCCTGCTGCCAATGTCGTATAAATTACTACTACATGGATAAATCCAATCAAGGTTGTAATCGTCCCTCCTAAAATTCTATGTTCCAGATCATAAATTTGTTGATTCATATTGTAGCAGTGTATCTCAACTAGTTATTGACCTGTTACCAGTAAAACAACAATAAGTTGATTTCTTCTCTGATTGACTTTAACCCGGATAAGAGTTTAAGGATTCCACGACAGGATGCTTACCCTTCTTGAGCAACTGATCCCACTGCTGTTTGGTAAAGGAGTTAGTGGATTCTAAGCGGTTGTTATAATGTCATATCTTTAAAACCAAATATACATTTTAATGAAAACTGTTAGATTAAGGGATATTTAACCGCTCAAACTTTGTCAAAAAATGGAAAATTAAACAGATAAGCCGAATATTGTCTAATTTAGACTCGTTTTTTGCCGCACACGTGTTACACCTCAATTTTATATATATAATGCAGTTGAGTTAGTAACATTATATGGGTAAATATTTTGGTGTAACACACAAGCAGCCAATACGATTGGAGGTAAAAAAATATAAACATTTTTTAACATTTTGAGAAATGACGTCTTTTGATGACGTCATACCGAAAGCACGTGGACTTTTATACTAAAAAGAAAGCTGCACATATTAAGAACATTTCTTTCTCTATTCAACAAGCACTTTTAGAGAATATTGAACATTGATTTTTGTAATGTGTAAATTTGTGGGCAAAAAACGAACCAAACTGGACCTTCTCCTTTATCAATATTTCAAAATATTATGGAATGAATTTCTGCAAAAAATAAAATCAAAACAAATGAAATGACAAAAAGGCAAACATACACGTATAAATGAACAATTAAATGTATTTTAACCTAGCAAATTAAACATATGAAATAGGAGCAAAACAAATATGAAACACTTAAAAGAAAGAAAGACACAATCTATATCGTTTTTGGATTTTGCACAGTATAACTTCTCGTAAAGTTGTTGCGTTCAGTGTTATTTTCGAGGGACACAATATTTGCTCATTTGGATCATTGCAGCCCCAAAATAGAAATTTTCTTGTCATAACATCAAAATTATCAATTCCTTAACCAGTTTTCATTAAAAACACTAAAATTCAAACATATGGAACGCTAAGAAAGCAAATTGTGTACCTTTTAATGAACAGTGTCACAACAAAATTCGCGACCGTTTCTCAAAGCACTCGGTAAGTTTAGGTAAGTTTTACAACAAAGTAGGTATTCATGGTGAAACGGTAGAACGCCATTTTTTTAGTTTATAAAAGAATATTTGACTTAATTTGGATTAGGTTTATACAAATTAAACTGGTACATTTTAAATCTTGAACAAGGTTACCGTGAAAATTTGTTGTGTGAATTCGTGCAAACCATAATACAATTATAATGAAATGTGAATTGAACAAATATACAAATTGATGTTTTTTTGCATTTTCAAATTGTAAAGTTTATCGATCTGATAAAGGTAAAAGATAAAAATACTCGGAGCGGCAACCTCCCTGAAACTAAAGTTAATCTAATATAATTTTCTTTAATAGTGAACGAAACTGATTGTACACATATCACAGTTATTCCAATAACAGGACAGCCGACATCATATGTGACGCAAATCAGCAACGACTTTGACAAAGGTAGTACATTTTGAAACTGACTGCAAATAACTTAGATTTTATTTGAAAATGCTGAATATAGAAACAGTAAATTTTCTTCGAAATTTATAATTTCTTTCATTTGTTATCCTGGGCACCGGAACGGTCTCCAAGGTTCGACCCAAAGAGCAGTCCCAGCGGAACACCAGGCGGCGGATAGGGAAGGCCCTCTCGTTGGGGGGTTGCCAGGTTATAAAACGGAAAGCCTGGCCGTTGACCATAGTTGGTGACATGTTTGGAGAGTTGCACGTAAAGGACTCTTTTTGTAGTTTTCGTAAAAAAAGCAGGCTAATGCAGCTTCAAAACGCTACATTTTCCGTCCCGACCCATCACTCCCTTTTCCAGTGGCAGTCAAAAACTGTTGCCCAGTGTGTTCCATCCTATCCCCTTTTGATATTGATAATTGTTACACTTGTTCTCGTTCTGAATATGCATGAAGTATTTGACACTGGACGTTAAGCAACGAACAAATAATCAACAACTTATAAATTATTTGTTATCTTAAGAACAATGTGCAGAAGCTCATTATATATGTTTATGTTAAAATGCTTACAAGTCTATAATAACGGTGGCAAAAATGTTGATTAAAACATCTTAATGTAACCAAAAGCAACGGAGAGGTAGCAAAAGAACATAAGGGTCAAAAAGTAGGACAAACAGAAACTTTCAGCAAATCCGAGAACAAACAATGATGACTAAGGCTACAAAACAAAGAAAACTTCAAAAAATTAATATGTAAACAATATAAACCCCACTATAGAAACAGTGTTTTGAAAAAGAGAATGGGTAAACAAAAGGTTAAAAGAGTATAAGGATGTAAAGATGACTGCACCTATTAAAAACAAGCTTTACAATACAAAGAATTCTCTACTTGCTCTTAAATATGGATAGAATCTAACTTCTTACGAAAAGTTAGTCACGGATCCATGTCAAGAAAAAGAAAACAATAAATGTGAAATCGCAACTCAAAATATGTATTACTTTATTTCTGCAAATGAACTAACATTAAGAATTGCACAATTACTATTCATTAATTCAAATTCTAGATTTACGAACTGCATAAATACAATGAACGGAAGCGGTTGAATGACATATGCAATTTACAAATCATTTAATATCTTGTGTTTGAATATTTTTTATTTAGTTGATGCAATTTGTTTTTGTTGCACTTATGTTAAAACTAATTCACTTGTATGGCTTAAATGGGTTGACTGTCCAGTGTAAAACACAATTTAAATGATCCAAAATGCATTGTCCAGAAACACAAGACAAGCTCAAAACAATGAAAAGGGGGAAAACAGCACAAAGAGAGGACTCAACGATCTCCTTTAGAAAAAGGTGTAGGTACAGGTGCTCCGAAGCCCTCGTGAAATCTAGTATCTCCGGGCTAGCCCCAATTTGAGAAGACTGTATTATTTTTCTTATTGAATTACGGATATCCTGTCTATAGCTAGTTGAGATACACCGACACCAAAGGCATCAGCCAGTTCATGATGGTAAAAATAAAATCTAGAGATGGACAATTTCAACATTATTAAATTACATGACAACATTACTTTTCTCTTCCAAAATTCCTGTTACTATGAATAGGCTTTAAATTCTACTGTCATTTGGTGACTGACTGTCTCATGGACAATCATGCCACATCTCCTATTTTTGTATTGATATTATCGAATCAACTGTAATGCATCAACCCGATACGCAGCATTTTTTGTCGAGAGTAAAATGTAAACAGAGATCCCTGACCAATATATGGTCTTCTGTCTTTTTGTTCAATACATTGTTATTAAAGCAACACAATTTTATTGCCAAATGACTTAATTGTATATTTCGAACAACATATTTACATCTTAGGTGAATTCATAATATACATATTGTTACAGATTTGTCAAAAAGAGAAATTGTCTTCGCAGTTATTTCCGGTGTTTTACTAGTTTTGGTTATATCTCTTGCCGTTTCAAACATTAAACGACACATCTATGGACAAAATTCAATATCTGTAATGCATGTAGAATCCAGAGAGAATGAGTTATCTATTAACAGAGATATCAATGCTAATCATACCATAGACGAGATCCAAATTTATCCTAATGTTTCGGTAGAACAGCAGCAACAGGATGATGTCGATAACAGTGATCCTAGTTCGGAGAATGTACAAATAGAAGACACATCATATTACCTTCATCCATATCATACCTTAATATCTGATCATCAAACGGACAACCATGACTATGACGAAACAATTTTTCAAAATGGAAATACTGACT
>JAULBM010004326.1:0-11905 GCA_032357055.1 Geukensia granosissima | reverse complement strand
ATTTACGGTCGGTGAGTTATATTCCATTTATTTCCTTGTTTTCGAATTGCACTGCAGATATATCATGGATATTGAAACATTTACTTTTCTGTATAAAAGAAAATCTATGCACCATAACATAATAGTTAATCAGGCCCTAGACAGGGTATATAAAGTGACATTCACGGATGATGAAATATATTCTGCTCATGGAATATAATTCATCATCCGTGAATGTCACTTTATATACCTTGTCTAGAGCCTGAATAACATATAGTATTCATTTCGCTCTGAAGAGGCTGTATTATAATTACACAAAATTGAAAATAAGACACCGGCCCTTCTTGTTTACTTCCGCTCCTCGATGGGCATATCGCTCTGCATTCAAAATACTCGAATGCAGGGTGTGTTCAGACATTCACAACAGCCTAACGTTTAAGTTATTGGATTTAATTTCTAAATAAGGGAATCCGGGGGATCATAGATTTGTTAAATATAACGAGGCAATTTTAATACCTGGTCTTTTGATATAAGAGTAAAAATGTTTAAAGTTAATTATTTGAGATTATTTTCCTCCTTTTTGGGAAGTTATACCAAGAAAAAATTGGTATATGACCTGCCAAAATTTGCGATTTACTAAGGACACATTAATATGACAAATATTTTACTGCTTCCAAGTTGTTCCCTGTACTCTATCATGAAATGAATGAGCGCAAATTAAGGAATTTTTATTTTCTTACGCTTTTATCTCTCCAGTTTTAATTGTGACAAATATAAAGCCACATTTTTTCCAAAAATATTGTGAAGTCGTTTGTTGTACGATTTCAATAAAATGTTTACCATTAAACACAGAAAATATACAGTTTCATTGTATATTTCTAAATAATTTTATTATTTGAAGATTGTTAGAATCGACAATTTAAACAGAAATCTTGTTATTTATTTCGTCAAAATTCCCTATATAGGTAAGCATAACTGTGACATCAAAGTTTAAACTGTCAATTTGAATTGTGATTTCTTTGACAAAACAGAAAAAATGTAAATTAACAATAAAACTATAAAAATATTTTGATGTTAATGGTATAAAATTTATTTAAATTGGACAAAGACTAACTTCACAATAATGTGTAAAAACTGCGGTTTTGTATGAAAAATGTTTTGTGTAGTAAGACAGTAATCGAATACTTCTTGTATGTCTCCATATTTCTGTCATTCATAACAATTTCATTACAATGGAACATGCCATTTTGAAGAAAGAATTCGGGAAAAAAGTGTTAGTTACAGCAATGACTTTGATCTTTTAATCAATTGAGCGATATTCATTATTTTCCATCAGCATTGGATCTAAACTACAATTGAGGACAGTCCAGATTCCCAGTACCTAAATCTGTTTTAGTGACAATGATTTTGTCACTTACCTTCTGAACTGAAATCGATACGATAAATTATTTTATTTTCATGAGTTAAAGTTTAATTCTAAAATGGAAACCGAAAATCAAGACACAGCTCAGAAACTAGATTTTTCAATAAAATAGAAAGACGATGACATTTGAGCATGGAATCTAAACGCGTCTTCCTCTCCACTCCTCTTTCAGCTGTACAATTGTACTTTAAACAGACGAAAAAAAAATCATTTTCAATAAGAGAAGATCTAAATTTCAATCCAAACCGACAGCAAAAAGTCCAACATAATAAAATGACTGCGAAATGAAATTAAATGTTTTTAATAACAGGTTCTGATTACAATCACATCATCTTCTTCTGTTTTTTTCTGCTCAATCTCGTTTTGAAAAAAAAAATATTTTTCAGATAATAATATTTTAAACCAACGGGATTCTTTGCTGTCCCCATTCTCAAATCTTTATAAGTTTCGTTCAGACCAGGAAAGGATTAAGATAAAAGAAAAAGTCAAAAAAGAATCAGAAGGTATACCAGGAAATTAACTGGGTGAATAAAAATGTTCTCTGACTTTATAACTTTAAAAATTAAAAAAAAACTTAAAAATTATAATTTTTTTAAAAGAACTGGTTTTAGTGGCTTTCTCCATATTAAAACGTTTTAGCTAATGTTATCACTTCACCTAGGTCATATTTCCACATTTAAAAAGAATTCGATGATACCAAAGGGGCAGACAGAAATGGTTAAATCATAAGACACACAAGATCGTGGCCAAGAAAAAAGAAACAAAGGACAAACATAATACGCACAGCACTTCACTGAAAAATAAGCTAGAGTTAGACGAAACCTTCAAAAACTAGGGTGAGTTCAGGTGCTCTGGAAGGGTAAGAAATTACTGCTCCACTAGTGGCACCCTCTGTGTTACTCATTTGACAAAGTCAGTGTTTAGTCGCAATCGATGTTATTCACAACCGGTATAGGAACAGATTTGTCGTTACGACAGTAATAAGATATCCATTGTCATTTATGAAATTGATATTTCGCACCATTCCACAAATAATGATGGCGACCGAAAAAATTCTTGAGTGATAACTTTTATCATTCCCTAAGAAACCCTTGGTTTAGCAGCTTTCTTTTCAGCAGCAACCTCCTTTCAATAAACTCCTGATAGGATGAACACGCCATGAAGTAGCGTATCAACTGAGAAATAAACACGACTGGAATGTTGCTAGACATGAACGTTTAGAAAAAACCTTACGACAAGCGAGATAACTTTTATTTTCCCATTGTAAACTTTGCTTTCATGTCTAGCAATATTACAGCCGCATAAATGACCAAAACAAATATCCGTAAAACAATTTAAAAAATGTACCATCGAGTATTGCCTCAACTTTTTGGGAATAATTGTAGGTATGTATGTATTTGCTTCAGGGATTGCGTAAGTTATATAAATGTAGTTCTGTATATGGGATGAATATCATCAATTCTGCATATAGACTCAGACGTAGCCACGGTCATCAACATCCAAAGACCTTTTCCCATTTATAAAGCATGTAAAGAAGCCCCTTAATATGCATTACCTTCGCACGAAACTATATGCCCTTCCTCTTTCAAAACTTCCTTTCTTTTATCAATGGGGTTTGGAGACACCTTTCACAAATCCAAATTAAAATATATACTTTCATCAGCCATCATGTATTTTTGGTAAATACTTGTAGTGTTCTTTTCAAACCAGTTAGCATTAAGAAAGGCAAACCAATAAAGCGTTTATTTCTTAAGGTTGACGCAATCAATTTAATCAATAATCTCCATCAAAATTCGGTCAAATCAATAAAATTCAACCATATTTTAAAGATCAGTCCGTACACTCATTTCATATACTTTAACATGTACCACACCTATTGCAACCAAGATTTTTAACTACAAACACGTTTCAGAATCTGCGTCGACGACTACAATTCTAAACCCCCAGACCGCGCTTGTACAAATTCCCTCACAAAATATTATCCTGTCGACCACTGGTAATCTCAACGTTGTAGAAAACATTTCTCTTCGAGTCTCTTCCGTCGACGATTATGTCAGACAATGGGCGAAACGCGAAGGAGATGAATTTGATACCTTTCCCTGAAGGATGAAGGCTTATACGAATTCAAAAGCTGAGACGATCTATGAATAGAAACGCTTCATTTGTCTTTAAAGATTCGAGTGTTGCCAGGCATCTCTCTGAGCTACATGAGAAATGTATTGTCCCTGGTGACAAAGCCTCTAACGACAGCACAAAGACTGCTTGAAAAATAAATTGGGCGTTAACAATTTGAATTTTATCTTCCAATTTACTGGATTATGAAGCTATACAAGTGTCCTTTCAAGCAGCGTTAGATTAAAGGTTCTGTCAAATGCTCCATAAAATCCTCTTTCAAAGTTAAGATAACATTTTCTGCAGTAAAAAGGACTCCAGAATAACCATTAAACAAGCCATTCTGGGTGCTGGGGCGTGAATCTAATGGGGATCCTAAAACATTTCAAAGATCTGTTGCATGGTCCGTTTCCTTTGGCAGTAGCACAATAATTTCTTCACCCTTTGATTCGCCCTTGTTTTTTTTTTAAAAAGGATGGCAAACTTAAGTTAAAATATTTGTTTATTGGGAGAAAATAAACCTTATTTTGTTATAACATTCTGATTCTATTTAAACAAGTACTCTGAAAATAGCATTTATAGAACTTAAAATTCTAGTAAATTAACAGAAATGTGAAAATAAGCTTTGTTTACAGTGTTGTAAAACAAGATTTAAGCATATTGCATTTAGGGCATATATAAAATTTTTGAAATGTTAAAGATGAAAAAGTTAAAATAAAGACCTCAATCTCAAAACCAAACTGCTTATTTTTAAACTGCATTTCTTTCTAAACGGTTGGTATTTTACTAGTCACAAACTGCATTTATTGCATTTAATTACTGGTCATACTACTCATTTGATATTTAAAAAAATGCATTGATTAGTTTGCCAAATAGGTTTTATAGCTTACCTGTGTTTCTGCACAGTCGATGTTCTATTGGTTAGAAACAGTGTTCCTGTAAAACTGTCTCAATTTATATTGAATTTACATTGATTGATTGATTGATTGATTGAATGCTGCTTAACGTCCAGCGGCAAATATTACATGCTTATTCAGAACGAAAGCATATTAATGATGAGTGATGATGAATGAATCCTGCTTTGTACTAGACCGAAACGCTGAGCCGGATTTTTAACGTGTTAGCTCACGAAAGCAACAGTCAGCAGGTCAACGTGCCACTTTACACCGACACGTTATTCTGACTCTGGGCCGACCAGTCTTTGCTCTTACTCCTAAATGCTGCGAATATATATTGAAGATTTCACTATCAAAATGAAAAAAAAATCTTTTTGTATTTTCTAGTTTTGTTGTTCTTCTACATTGTTTTTATTAGATACATTTTGCCATGTTATGAAGACATTTCTTTTTGTGTCCTTGTAAATACACCTCGACCAAATATATTCCAGTGAACTAGAAATTGAAGAGACCACAGACTCAACAAAATCATTCTGTTTCTTACCTAGATATTATCTTCGAATTTGACCAAGAGGAAAAAGTTGTTTCTTGGATTTACGACAAACGGGATGACTTCAGCTTTCCTATTGTAAACTTCCCATATTGATGTGGCAATATCCATGGAAAATTAGGAAATTTTATCGTTTTTCCATTATAACAATTTTTGCTCGCAGGATTTGTGAGTTTTAGAAAATATAAAATATTATGATAGGTTTTATGTTATATATATATGCGTAAAGCTAGGAAAAATAAGTTTGGTGGTTTCAGAAATGCAAGAATTTAGACGTCGTCAGACCTTTAATTTTTCACAAAAATCAGCAATTTTCACATGAGCACAGGACAATCAACGACACCTGTGATATTTTCGAAACCTAAATCTTATTCTAAATTTCCTTTTCAGATAATATTATTGCTTTAAGAAATAAAATCTCATTCTAAATTAAGCCAAAATATGTTCAGTGAAACATTCTTTAGTTATGGACCTGTTATCGGTAATACAGTAAGATAACCTCTTCTCGCATTGACGTAAACCTGCATTAGAGTTTAAGGATACCCCTACAGAGCATGAGGTCAAGACATTGGATGCTTACCATTCTAGAGCACCTGATCCCACTCCAGTTTCATAAAGGAGTTCGTGGATTCCAAGCATTTGTTACTTTTGTTTTCGTTTTCTTTTAGTTTGTTTCGAACTTGCCTTGTCTCTTTGAACTTTGCAATTTTGAAATCTCACATGGGTATTACACTGTACTTAAAAAATTGTCCCTTAACTTCTAACCAGTAAAGGCTAATCGTCTGAAGAATATATTTGGAACATTTGTGACTTTATATCATCTATTACCAATTTTAGTGCCTGTGTTCCAAATCTGTTGTATAAGTCTCTAATTAAGGAGACATCAGTTTAACTTCCTTCTATCTCTATCATTGTGGAACCTTACTTAGAATACTCTAGTATTTAAAAGAAGGAATACGGAATATATGCCAGAAATATCCGTGTCTTACATACGTTTATAACAAATAATCAAATGTCAAATTTAACTGTGTAAAAAGCGCTTTTCTGGATTTGCTTTCATCTAACATTCTATGGGAAGAAAATAAAAGAAAATCAGTCAAACTTTATATATTTCTAGTTACATTCATTGACCAAATGAACTATACATTCATGATGTAACTACCGCCGATTAACCAAAGAGGTAACAATCAAGAAAAGTAAAAAATGCAAATAAGCCAAATAAATAACAACCAGAAAATGTTACAATGTTGGAAATATGTAAACTGTATCTTTCCAGCATACCTTCCAGTACCCAACAATAATTAAAACTCAAGCAGAGGGAAGCTATTTATGACATCCATATAGCAAAGAGAGATTCAATGTTACCACATAGTATTAATCTTATAGGACCTCTACACAGCAAAAGAGAGTTTTCCATGTTACCACATTGTATCAAATTAATAGGACCTCTAAACAGCAAAAGAGTTTCTCAATGTTACTATATAATATCAATTTGATAAAACCTCCACACAGCCAAAAAGAGTTGTATTGACTGATAGCCACACATAAAAAAGTTTCCATATTACCACATTGTAACAATTTGAAAGGACCTCCACAAAGCAAATGAGAGCTTCTGTGTTATCATATTTTATCAACTTAATAGTACCTCCACACAGCAAGAGAGTTTCAATGTTACCACATTGTATCAATTTGATAGGATCTACACACAGCAAAAAATAATTTTCCTTATTACCACATAGCATTAATTTGATAGGACCTACACAAAGCAAAGGAGTTTCAATGTAACCACACTGTATCAATTTTATAGGACAGAGAGTTTCCATGTTACCACATTGTTTCTATCTGAATGGCCTTCCACACAGCAAAAGAGAGTTTCAGTGTTACAACATTGTATCAATTTTTAGGACCTCCACACGGCAAAAAAGAGTTTAAATGTTATCACATTTTATCAATTTGATAGGAAAGAAAGTGTGAACAAATATTAATAAGTTATTCTTTATGAACAATAAATTACAATTATTTCACATCAAATTTAAGCAAACAGACAGTATACAAATAAATGTGAAATCTATAAATATATGTGTAAATGTGTTCAGAAATGATAAGAATGTCTGAAAAACAAATTCCTCAAATGCAATATACTGTTAAGCTGAATACAACATCAATTCATACGAAAATCTTTAATATATAATGATCTTGAAAAGCAGAAAAAATGTTTTATTTTGACTTTTGAAATAATTTTGATTGGTTTCTTGATGTTCTTGATTATTTTATGACTTGCAACAGAACATTAATGGAAATTAAAAATTTATACAATTCCATAAAATCACAACATATCTAAAATATATTTGAAGCACTAATAATAATGGATGTGTTTATACCAAAAATAGGTATACACTGGTATGACCTAGAATTAATTGCAGGAAACCAAAATATATGGCTAGGGTTAGGGTTAGAGTGACATTATTGATATATATATATATAAAAAGGGAAAGATGTGGTATAAATATCAGTAAGGCCATACTCCATCTCCCTAAGAAAGGCAGGAAAATTGATGGATTTATTTTAGGTCATCATAAGGCCCTCAACAAGTTTGGAATCCCACTCCTTGTGATGATTTACTATTGAAAAAGCAGATAAAGTGGAAAGTAAGCAAACAGTTTACATATTTATTTCAAGATTTGGATATACTAAAATAAAATTTTTGTCTCATACTAGTATTATGTTGAATGAAAAATTCAAACCACACAATGCTAGTCAATTATAGGTTGGAGGTGTATATCGCAAGTAATAAATTCATGTTTAATTTCAAAATAAATATAAAAGATAAGCCTAAGGCAAATTTATTATCATTTTGAAATTAAATAACAGAGTTGAGTGATGAAAAGCTCCCAAAAGTTGTAAAGCCCATTTCTCTTATTTTTTTTTTCTCTATGACCTATTGTTGTGGGAATGTATGCATGGGGTAAAACTGTCTGCATCCATTTTTCTGTTGCTATACATAATGTTGACATCAACAGGATGTTACATGAAAATTATGATCCCTTAAAGCAAGACATTACCAGATCAGCAAATAAAAAAACCCAATTTATCAAACAATAGGACACGCCATGCAAATATAAGTATTTACTTTATCACTGAGTAATAATTGTAAAAGTCTCAGTTTATACTCAGTTCACATAAGAAACAAATATAATATCCAAATCATAACAGATATGTAATAAACATTTTGCTTTTTTCTGTAAAGAGCATCCTAGAACCAGATAGGATAACAGCATACTTAAGACAGACTGCAATCATAAACTTGAAGATTTTGAATGACCAAAAAACACCGTTTTAAAACTGTTACATCATGCTTTTAACAATTTTGATGTGCTTTCAATCTTTTTTAATTTTCAGATTTTGGACCATTGACTTCAATTTCATAAAACATTTCTGTTTGATGATTACCTCAACTCTCTCTTCCAAGTCAAAAACTTAAAATAATGACAGCATTCTTAACATTTTAGGAAAACTCGAGAATTTGAGGAAAATCTCCAATTGGAATGTTTTAAGAAACTTAAGCCTGGATTCCTTTACACAGCTACATAAAACATTGTGCAAGTATCTCTGTTTGGTTAGATGTCTGATAAGGTCTAAAAATTACATAATTCAGTAATAATGCAAATTTGTAAATAAACTGAACCACAGTTGAAGTTCAGACCCTTAAAAGGAACAATTCAACCTTTTAAACAAAATAAAATGTCTTTTTAAATAATCAAAGATAACAAACATACAAAGTACAAAGATCAGACTGGAAAAGAAGTTTAAATTATGCTGAATGGGTTTCTGTTTTTACTGACCCATCGTCTTCTATAAACTATACGTGTTTACAAAAATGGCTGAATTTGGTAGATTTGGAATTTATGATTAAATGTAAACTTCACTATGAACTGTAAACCAATATGCAATCTACATTGATTTACTTAACCGGCATTTTCTGATTTCAGGATTACAGAATGAAATTTACAAAACTCTGTATCGTTCAACAATTGTACATACAAAAATAATGAATTACAATACAGACATATTGTACTTGTGAAATTATCTTTAGAAAGTCACTACTTCCAGATCCTCAGATTGTTTGTATCAGAATATTTGTTTAGGTCATTAAAAGTATTGGCATACGTTTGTGGCTTTGTCTTACTTGAAGAAAATCATTAATGTTTATGTCTGTCTGACAGCTTCAAAATTACAATCCCACTGATGGCACTATTCAATTTTCAGATTTGGCAAACATTTCAATACATTTCAAGCTATGGCTTATGAATGACTAGTATGAAACAGTAATCACAGATATAAAATTGTAATTCAACACAAGTAAAAGCTTAAGGCCAACAAAATTTTTCTAACAGAATTGACATGATAAACCTTAATCTCTAAAAGTTAGCATTTGTTTTCATGGAAATGTAAAAATTTTCTGACATTTATTGCTCCAAATCCATTTAAACCAGTTCATCTGATGAAAATAACACATGGTATTAGAACAAACTAATTTGACATATCATCGATTGGCACAAATGCTAGTTACCAGTTTTTTAAGCAAATAGTGTAAAATGGCACTGTTTGTTACATTTTCAGGAAACCTAACTTTTAACATCATCATTCTGTTCCTAGGTAAACTAACTGGCATAGGGGACAGAATATTTGCACTATTATGCATTACATTTGTTAAATATTTGGATTGAATGCGTTATACATTTTTTCTTTAGAGTTAATTGTAATTTAATGCATTACTTTTGAAAAAGTGTATGATTTTAATGGATATTCAAATCCAATAACAACCATGTGTTAACTTTTGGAATACTTTTTTGATGACAATAAAAATAACTGCATTCAGCATTTATTCTAATGAAACAATCTCTGATCATTACAATATCATAATGTTTGTCAATGTTTGATTATAAAGGCTAATAAAATGTATTATGCAGTTCAAAGCATTCATCACTTTGCTAAAGTAATTGTAATAGCATGCATTACATTGCTAAAATCACATAATGTCATGTGAAATTCCATGTATTACTTTTCTAGAGTAACATGATGCATAACATAGCAATGCATTTCCCCCAAATGCCAAATTTATGGTTGAATGAGTTACTTTTTATTTTTGAAATTTCACTTCTGATAAATTTATACCAAAAGGATAACTCCATATGGTTGTCTGTTAAACAACTATCAAACAGGCAAGTGATACAGATTCATATCTATGTTAAAATAATTAAAAATTGCATTAAGTTTTTATGTAACGAGATCAATCATATCACATATTATAACAAGCTAAATATATGCCATATCATCTGAAAATGTCATCTGACAGTCTGAGCCATGTGTAATGGGTTTAACATCAGTTCAAATGCTGCTCCCTTCAGATTGGCCCCTCGCAAGTTAGCTTCTTGTAAATCACAGCCCGACAAATCACAATTCTGCAAAATAAAAATTTATGGCAAATTGCATGACTTCTATTCTACTATTCTTGGTAGAAAATGCTTACAATTCCTAGGAGGAACTACTCAAACATTTTTCTGTACTAAACTCATTATAAAAACTTCAAATCATATTTGGTGATAAATGAATGAGGAAATTATGAAAAAATAGTGTAGTTTTTTTCTCTCTTCCACATATTCTATTTTCATTCTATTATCGCAGTTAAGAATAAAGCAGTTACAAGACACTTGAATTTGATACAAACCTCTAGGTCTGCCCCCGCCAGTACAGCCCCACGTAAATCACAGTTCTGTAAGTTAGCATTCTTCAGTGTGGCCACACGTAAATTAACACCTGCCATATGACTTCCTTCCAAGTCAACATTCTTCATTAAAGCGCCTGCACAGAAAAATGCAACACCATATAATCATATCTTATACATAGTGTTAAAAAGTGTCAAAGCAGAGACATGCATGTCTACCTAGTCATAATAAAGAGCATACCTCTGAAAACGAATAAAAATTTTCCACTATTTTAATGCATCCTTAACTTTACATGTTATTTCAGAATGACTGCTACTCAAACATTTCATGACTAATACCCATGGTTTATCAGTTTTAAAAAATGACCTTTCGAGCTGAAAAAACACATAACCTTTGACAGCTGTATTCAAATGGTGACAGATTTGTTATATTGTAGACTTGATTTTATTTCAATTCTTCTCTAGCCTGATTTTGTACCATACAAAAACGGGTTGAGTTTGATTCGCACCCACATGATAAAGGTTTGTCAGTTACCTGCCCAGGGTAATTTTTTCACAATACCATATTTTTTATTGACTACAATGTAATCTATAAATCAAAGTAGATATACCTTCCATATTAGCTCTGCTGCCAGCAGGGTCTTCAAAGTTACAACCTCTTAGTGATGCCCCTTCTAAATTTGCACACAACATTTTGGCACCTAATAAATTGGCAGACTGAAATATAAAAGCAAAGACACATGTTTGTATCAAGAATAATCACTATTTCTACTGAAAAATTGTTTGTGTCGTTTAAGGATACATCTCCAGGAAACCTATGTCTAAGTAAAGAAAGGGGTATGTACAGAATTCTTTTGCTTGTTCCTTTTCTAATCGGAGTATTTTACTGAGATGCACCGCAAGGACAGCATGATATGAACAAATGAACATTTGGGTTAGTATGGACACAATAATGTGCTGCAGGGCTCAAGCTACTTGGAGTTCAGAGGGAGAACTGACTTCTCCCTCTGAGACTGAGAGGGAGAAGTGAAGTGATATCAGGGAGAAGTGGTGGGAGTTTAGGGGCAAGCAAAAAAATTTCTCCCACTATGCGAAGGTTTTGATAAAAGTTTACTTTCATAATGTAAAAGCATTATAACATATTAAACAAGTCGATCTGTGTCCAATGGACACTATGCCCCGCCAATGATTAGAAAAGTTATGAAATAAAATTAATGCAT
>JAULBM010004305.1:0-11905 GCA_032357055.1 Geukensia granosissima | reverse complement strand
AGTCATATCACTGTGTCCAGCATTTTACTGTGTCCAGCACTTTACTGTGTCCAGCTCTATACTGTGTCCAGCACATTTTTGGCTCCAACAAAATACTGTGTCCACACTTACTCAAAGGGTCTTTTTTCAAATTTCAACGTGCTGGGGTCCTATCATGCTGCGCTTGCGAAGCACCTGTTTTCAAATGTAACAATCATCGGCCAAATAATTATATGTACATGAGGTCCTTTAGGTCAGTATCTTTGAAGTTACGATGTTATTTATGGAAACTCCATTGTTTTTGAAAAAGATATCTCGCGTAATTAGGTTTGTTAGTTACCGCTCATGGTCGGTGGTTCTCTCGGGCCAATCCGGCGTCTTTCCCGTGGAAAAACGGACCGCCGAGATTATGCCTGAAATGTTATTTAAAGTGGCGTTTAACACCTATCAAGCAAAATAAAACTAATGGATCGAGGCTAAATGACATAAAATTCGGCATAATTGTCCATGAGACTGCCATCTACCAAATGACAGTCGAATTTAATTTACTTCTACAGGTCCCATTACGACCTTCAATGCTCCAGAGTCCATGCCATAACCTTGATAACGGAAACTGTAAAAGGTCCCGAAATAGAAAATGTGAAACTATTCATAAAACGACCTAATCTGTTGAAAAATAGTGTACAAAAATAAATGACTAATTAAAAAACGATAACCACAGAATGAATGAATGAATGAATCTTTATTGCATATGCAACATCATGCTATAGCACAATACAAAAATGACAAAGAACAAACAATAAATTACTGTAGATATTGAAGCGAAGTTAATGTGTAAACAATATTATTAAGATACAAGAATAATTATCTATTATATTAATTCCGTCCATTACGATCTACGTTTCCAAGCTGACTTAAGATAAGACTTAGCTGAAATCAAAACCTTGAGCTTTTGGATTTTTGGCCATGAACAATAATATTTTGGTAAGATTTGACACGTCAAAAATCTAAACTCTGGACAGACTAAAAAAAGTGATATTCGTCTTCCGCAGTATTCATATTACAGCATTTACATAAACGACTATTTCTTAACACACCTTTATAGCGACCAACCTTCTAGTTGTCGTTTTAAAGTACCACTACGTAGTTTACAGAATAATGTAGTATCAAAGTCGAAGTTAAGATACGATTCAAAATCGAAAACCAATTTATAAGACATATATAATTTGAGTTTTTCACATTCAGCAATGCTGGTACGCCATGTCTGATCATGAATATTGATCGAAAATACGACTCTTGATGAAATCATATGACACATTAATATAATTTTGGTTTAGCCATATATAATTCAAACCTAGTTCAAAAAGCATATCACTAGAACACAGGTTCCTGGCTTGGGACAGGCACATAAGCAGGCGCGGATCCAGGATTTTACGTTAGGGGGGGGGCGCTGATCCAGGTCAGTGCCTTTTAAGTTGACCAGGGGGCGAAGCACCCCGGAAGCTCATAGAAATCACGAAAATTAAGACTACAAAATTATATTTTTTTCGTTTATAGGGGGGGTGCGCGCCGGGTGCGCCCCTATTTGAATCCGCGCCTGCATAAGTATGTGGCGGGTGTAAACCAATTGGTGAGCGCTGTAGGCCAATGATAGTCTTTAAAATATTCAATAGGTCTACAGCATGCTGTCACCTGACACTCACATTTTACAAATACTAGACAGATAATATATTAGGTACAGAATGATCATTAAATGAAACAATGAAAATTAAAAACATTTAAAAAATATACACAATGATAATGAAATTAAAACATGTTTCAAATAAATAAGAAATTTTTAAAAAATCATAAGTTCTTCAATTTTATCAATTATTTGTTGTATATTAGGGCGTAGGAGGGGAATTTGGCACAAACAATCCTGGGCGATGGCTTGGATTTCGGGGACAGGGATAAATTTGTATATGCTTCCCAGAGTATAAATCTCAGAGCTTAAGTTAGTAAGTTCCCCAGCTGCAATCTCCGGTGCTAGATGATGACTAAGTGCGTATTGGTCTGAATTCATTGGAAATCGTTTTCCGGTTTTGAAGCTAGCATGGCCCATGTCTATAAATTTTATACGACAGTCGTTGGAAGTTGTATCCACCAGTATGTTGTCGCTTTTTAAATCGTTTATCAACACTCCATGTGAATTTATAAGGTTAAGTCCATAAGCAAGTTGGAATGCAATGTTCAGCCATTTACCTTTGGTCATAAATGGTGGTGTTGATATAATATATTGATAAAGTGGTATCGCATTTTGGACAAATTCCTGCACTATTGCTAATGGCGATTCTTCTGTATAACGGGGGACAAGTCCAATTAACTTTGGTGTTATTTCGGTAGTTTCCAACAGTTTTAGGATTCCTGCCTCAGGAAGAACCGATTCCATCTTGCTATTATGAATATTAAATATCTTCACTGCGACAATTTCTTGGTTGGGTCGTATGCTGGCTGTATATACATTTGCAGTTGTGCCTTTTCCAATAACAAACGCATTTCCTGTGAGTTGATTGTAATTGAACTGAATATCGTTATAATTGATAATTGGAACTTGAAGTTGGGTTAAAGGACAGGTAACAAATGGTTCTTCCTGGGCAGGAATCGTAGTTCTATGGTCAAAAACATTTGGCACGGATGGTGGGTTGGTTGACTGTAAGATCTGTGGGTTGTTGGCTGGTGATGGAATTGATGGCAGGATCTCTGGTTCACTGTATATTGACGATGTATCTGGTGGTATCGGACTTACTGGACGGAATAATGAAACTGGGAGCAAGGGATGATCATCTGCACGGTCTAATGATGCGAGTGATAAAGGAGGTGGTGATGACAGGTCAGAGAGGCTGAACATTGCTTGAGAGGACGGTGGTTTGGACGGTACTGTGTGGTTTGGCGACATCATAGCTTGTGGAGATGGTAATGGACGGACAGACAATATCGGAGGTGCGGACGGTACTTTGTGGATTGGCGACAACATAGCTGGTGGAGATGGGAATGAACGGACGGACAATACCGGAGGTAACGGACAGACGGATAATATCGGAGACGGACAGACGGACAGTGATGATGTAACAACTGAACTGGATGGTTCTGGAATCAATGGAACTGGAACGGTATACATCGATGTTTGGGATTGTGCTTGGATTCTGGAGAAATCTTGTGAATTCGATAGCGGGAAGAATGGTAGCATCGCTGGAGATGATACTGGTGTTTGGACTAGTTCGCTGGACTTTTCTGTTACTGGGAGACTGGACGTTAATTGTAATGCTGCCTGGAAGCTGGAATATATATCTGGCGTCGACGAAACTGATGCAGAAGAAAGAGGCATGTTAGAAGCTGTGGATGGTAACACTAGCAGGTTTGAATGCACCATGGGATAAATCTTAAAGCTGTCAGTGGAAACCATCACGGTAATTGTGGGGCAGCTCATGTGTCTGATCGCTCTTGCATGGTGGAGATTTTCATTTCTCAAGTATCTATGGTGGACATCTTTTCTTAAGTAACTGACTTGTAGATATCTGGCACTGGTCTCTTCTGCAGGGTTAAAGATGCCTTCTAACACAATGCCACTTACTCTTGGGTAAGGGCTCAGTTCTGTAACGTCAGTGGTTTCGTTATTGGTGAATGTTTCAGTAGTTGTATCTTGTGCGACTATTTCTGTTTGGACATTGCAGGTGGTAATTCCCATCTCGGCAGTTGATGTCCCAGCATCAGCCTTTTCATTGATCACAGTGAAAGTTGACTGGTCTCTTGTGTTTGGCGAAGTGTTAGCAGTCTTAAAATCTGTGGATGTTGATTTATCTGCTTTTTTGGCAGGATTTACAGATTCCCAGACAAGCTGTGCAATTATACTGCTCTGGTTTCTGTCGTTCTGAAAGAAAGTAAATGTATGGTTTATTCCACAGTGGACCACATCATGAAAAATGACTGATATTTATATGATATTAGGAGTCAAGTCGTTTCACACACGGTGCTAAATGTTTAAAATCATGAACGCTGGCACACTAAGTACAACAAACATGTAGAACAAGGATATTTTTAGTTGTGAATAAAAGGGGTTATCTTTTTGGAGTGGAGGGTGTGGCTAGGCGTTCACAAGATCCTGCTTACATTTTAGAACTTTCTTTTTTCTGCAATGCGATATATTTAACAAATTAGAAGTTTTTTTTCATCACGGAGGACCGCATTTCAAATGAACACCAATTTTATGTTTTGTGAAATACGCCGAATAGGTTGGAGACTCTATTTAAACCCGAGCTACGTTTTTTAACCTGAATCTGAAACATATTTCAGAATCACGATTTATCGAATCCAAATCATGTTTCAACTATTTTAAAACGTAATGTTCCAATAAACTTATTTTGGTTATGATTTCAGATTGAATCATTGGTCTCTTATGTTTAACATGATTAGAAATCTTGATTCTGTTTCATTTAAAAGAAATGGTGAAACATAAAGATGATCTGGAATCATGTTTCAGATTCACGTGAAAAAACGCATCCCGCTCATGTTAAATTATGTGGAAAATCAAATGTTAGAGGAATGTATAATTTTTTTATATCCCTCCTCCCAGCCACCCATGATATACTACAGGCTGCCAGGAGCTTATTTAACTTATTTGACAGTGGCTCGATATGCACTTGGTAGTGCCTTCATGGTTTCAAACAAGTGTGGACAAAAAGATAAGGTAATAATTTCCCATAGAATCCTATATTAAACTAAGTTTGGCTGGACGCCATTTTGGTTGGCGGGTACATGGTCTTTTAGGCCATGTGAGCTTTAAAGGGGGTGGTTTCTAAAAATATTCTCAAAATAGGTCGAGCCAATTTTGGTGGAATGGTCCATAGGTGATTCCTTAACATTACATAATAATTTTAAGTTATGATATTGGCATAGTAGTTACAGAAAGTTTTGTTGCAATTGGGTGAGTAGTCAGAGGCGGATCAAGACTTTAGGTTTTGTCGACCTATTGATTCATCATAATGAGATATCGACCAAAATTAACCCCCAAAATTTTCCTTTTTTATCATTCTTACGTTTCAAATAGGGGCCCGGCACCCCTGGGTCCCTCTGGATCTGCCCCTGGTAGTTTTTGACAAGAATTTCCAATTTCCAATTACTAGTCCTAAAAAGTGGGCACTGGCTATATTAGTTGGTTGTTGAGGATGTCGAACATAATTTTGAAACAGGCTTACATAAATGTCGTTATAATTACGATAAGAACAAGAACCCCGCATAAAGGTTACAACCGCAAAATATAGTTAACATAAAACGAAAATGTCCGAGATAGCGACGAATGGTGAGCGAAGAAGCGTTCCGCGTGACTAACGGACTCGCGAAAAACGATGGAAGTGGGTTTGCCTGTGTCATACCTGCCATTTTCATGTCGAATATAAAATTTCGCGATTTTTTTTTTAAATAAAGACATTTTCACATTTTAAAAAACGCAGGGAAATCCATCAGTCTATACCAAAACTTTTTAACTACTATAGCATAAACTCAATTTCCGCAAAATTGGTGCCTCCCTTCCCACTCTTCTCGTAAAAGCGAAATAACAAGTATGACACTGTCTTCGAAAAACGTCGAACTTTAGGCATCCATGCTGATGTTGACACTTGAACCCAAGTGTGGCTACACCATGAGGTTGACACATGGACGAGGTAGACGAATGATCAGAGGATCATGTCCACAGCCTTCCGTTTGACGCTTTTCATAGCGCAAAGAGAACCTGTTTTCTGACAAAGTAAAGCGTTTAAGATTGAATGTTAGATAAATGTATACGTTTCTGACATATTTGCTTATATGGGACACTTCTCTTTTTAGCCATATATGCTAGGTGAAATAGTAAGAAATGGTGATGCGCAAGTTTGTTCTTCCAACATTAGTTGGAACCTAATGTACCATCAAAAAACGTGTCGACAAACATCAAACTTTAGGCCTCCATGCTGATGTTGACACTTGAACCCAAGTGTGGTTACACCGTGAGGTTGCCACATGGACGAGGTGGACCTATGACCAAAGGGTCATGTCCACAGCCTGCCGCTGGATGTTTCTCGTAAACGAGCGATCATTTGATTCGATAGGGTTATTAATATTTTATAGAATTATTTGGAATACCACTCTAGAAGAATATTCACATTTCTAAAATCTCGAAATCCCTAATTATCAAGTGATCGCTCTTAATCATAAATGACAGCGCATCTAATTGTCAGCAGAAGATGGTTACACGTTACAACTCCGGAACAGGAATGCTTACATATCCAAGGAGCACAACAGCATTTAAATGGATGAAACATTGTTGTTGATTAAAAATATTAAGGAAAAAAATTAACTCACCGATTGGAAATATGCCTCTGCCTTTAGCTTTGGTCTTGCTGATGGTGACAAATATCTGTCAATACTGACGCTGGGACTGTTCCTTGGGCTGAAAACGTTGTAGCTAGGGCTGGTCCATGGGCTGTTGATCCCTTTCAAGAATGGACTCCGAGGAGGAACGAGCTCGAAAATCATAGTTGAAGTTGCTTGGTTATCGGCTACGTGTAGCTCTCGTTGAACCAAAAATGGTAACGAAGAAGTGCCGCAAAAGTTAGCGCTCTTATAGGAAGGACGTTATTATGACGTTAACGTCAATTGTATGTCTATCCAATGGAGCCTCTAATTTCTCAGATTTCTTGGCAACGTTTAGACGTTTACTCATTACAAAAAAATATGAATGCACAATAAAAGTATTCCATAAAGCATATAGATTATTAAACTGTGATTTTGAAGTAATATTATATTTTAATAGTTATATTTGAAATATTTAAGACAAATAGGAACAAAACAGAAGTTTGCCTCTTTAAATCGTTTTCAGCATAATACTGATTATTTGTATTCTTGAGCCATGTGGTTCCATAATATTTCAATTCTTCAAATAATAATAATAATAATAATAATAATAATAATAATAATAATAATAATAATAATAAATTACTTATTTATTGAGGGTAACCCAATTAGATGATGTCTAATTTTCATTTAGACACTCTAATAATGATTTTGTTTCTAATAAGTGTTGTTCAATAAGATAAAGCTTCGAACAACAAAGGTTTTCTTTTTGGTTCGCAATTGTCTAGGATTTGCAAAGTGAAGCGCCTCGAACGTGTTACTATACGTGGGAGCGAGAGAAAAAACGTTTTCCGAAGGGTCATGTATGAGGATAAGGCGACAGATAAGCAGAAGACATAGTGTACATCGAAACTATAAACAAATATACAAACTATGAACATTGTGGACCTCGTCAAAAAATGAACTCAGTTGGTCCGGAAGCCACGGTGAGCAGCGCCTGCCTCTTTAGAGACACCCTCTGCATTGTTCATTTTCCAATCGTGTATTATAGTCTTTTCGTAGTAAAATGTAGGTTTCGTCTAATATAACCTCCATGTTTTGCAACTCAGCATTTTATTTTATTATTTTATTCATCGCTCAAGCGATCGTTTGACAAGATGCTGTAAGAGTGACTAGTGATCGTTGCTCGCATATACATAAATAGTCGTATAAATATTTTATATACATCTAAAAATTTTGTTTGTCGTTTTGTTCCATTTGAAGTATAGACTTGCTATGTTAACTTTGCAATTTTTGACTTCCAAACATTCTTCCCCGAGACGAACTATTAGTTGTTGGTTCACAAGCTCAGGGTTGGTATTTTTTTTTAATAAAATTCGATGTCTTGGTGATGTAATGTATAACCAGACAAGAAATTTACTGAATTCAGCATTATAGTTGTGGATAGTTGGTTAGTTATAAGAATAAAAATGGCGGTTCTTCACAAATTGAAGGAGAATCATATACATTGTAGTTTTCTAAGATGTTTTATTATGTTGTTGTAATATTTTATTTACAACTTGTCATGATCCGAACTTCTCAATTAAAAAACGGAAAAATATTTTAAAAAAATAACTTGAAAAAAATATATTTATAGAAAAATCTTGAAATTAGAGTCCTGTTCTTCTCAGTTCGACTGCCTATTTGCCTATTGTATATCCTCCCGATAGTCCGTGTTGTGGTTGTATTCTTTAAGCAAATGCAAATTAGGAATTTTATGCTTTTAGATTGGGTCAAGAATTTTTCTGACACATTTCGCGATAAACAGCTGGAAAATGCCAGAAGGCCATCCCATGGTAAAACAAAAAGAAAATTTTTCTTATCTGACAGTTTACCTTTTTCTGAGTTTTAATACAGCTTAAGACAATTTTGCTTTTTGTTACATACACACAGTTCAACTAATAAACGTTGCAATAACAAGTTTTATGTGAATTTGGTACAAAAAATATTACAACTTGTTTCTAGACGATTTTTGTATCGTTAACTATTTGTTTGAAATTAATAACATTTTCCGTTTTCTGGTTGATTGTTCTTTCTTTGTTAATCCGCTCCTTTTTTTAAAGAAAAAAAAACAACTGAGATTTGCACCAAAATTTCTTAAAAAGAAGATTTGAAGATGGTTATCAATGCAATGACAGGTTACGATTTTCTGTTATACACATTGCGAACTACGATGAGAAGCAGACTTAAAATTTCTTAAATTTCGGTTGATTGCAATAAAAGTATTCCGAAGAAGATACATTCCGCACTCTCACCGGTTTACTAAAATAATTATTTGGTCAAATGTATTTCTTTGTGGTTTGTAATCACAAGTGCTGAATCAATAAATCACATCAATAGTTTCATGAAAATCAACCCCCAACCAAATTCTCTAAAGGCCATAACTGACTTCAAATCCTGTTGATCATTTTGCTATTCGTCTGCTTAACTGGTGTCAAGAAGCGGCATTGCTTCCACATAGTCTTTCTTCACGTTTAACTACAGCACAGATACTGTGTTCGTTGACATAATGTGTTGATAGGCTTGATGTTTTATCATCAGGATCTCACCCTGGGCTTGCTTTCAGAAACTGAATTTTCACTAGATGTCGCATGTTTCATGTGCCTGTCCCAAGACAGGAATTGTGGTCATAGGTTTGTCGTTGTGATGCATGTTTTGTTACATTACATTTTGATAATATTTAGGTAAGAGCAGTGTTGTTAAGTATATATAAGATTAAGAGTTTTTTGCAAAGAGTGGTATTCCATCCTTTTTTAACACCGTGTGCATGGAGACCTCTAGATATGTAAATTCCCTGTTTTTCTCGTAGCTGGAGTGCAGTCTCTCTGACATTCATCCCATATCCTTTCATTTTCATACGCTTCTGATATTGGCAATAATATGGAAAAAATGTTTTTTATATATTTTGAGTCCCTCTGCTGAGCGCGATTTTTTTTTACTATGCCTCATTAACCATTATAAATCCGTGTTCATGTGAGTTTCATGAAAGTCATTAAGAAATATCTGAAGAATTGAGACAGACATAGATGTTCCGTAAAAATATATTGAAAGCAGAGAGATTATGCCGTTTTTGTTGTCAAAATACATTTGAAGATAAACAACAGTTTCCGTTTGAATGTTCTTTATATTATATTGGGGTTATATTCAAATTTGGAATATCTTTAATTTCCATGCTCAGCTTTTTACCCAGGAAATAATGAAGAGTTTTAGGGCCTTTTGACCTTTCATTACCTCATTTCATATATGGTAGTAAAGTCGATTAGAGTCGGAATAAAAAGAGGATATTCCAGAGATAGCTAGCATTTGGAACCTGGGAATAAAAAGGCACGTACATTTCGGTGATTTAAACCCAGTTGGAACTAGGCAACAAACAAGAATAACATGAAACACAAAGAGGTGACATCAAGAAACAGCAGCTCCGAGTTTTAAATCGTTGAACAGCAACTTATTTACATGGTGTTTACTACGAGCTGTTTTTAATGAGTAAAAATTTGTGATGTATCTTCTCGTTACAAAATCTTCTAACTCAGAGGGGATCTCTAATGGAGATTAAGACCAAAATTTATCTGATACTTTTCCTTATTTTATCATTTTTGCGTTTCAAGGAGGGCTGTCACCCCTGGCCTCCCTGGATCTGCCCCTGAAACTTACTATATGGAAGAATAGAATTATAGAATAGGAGGGTGGAACAGGGTTATTGTGCACGAAGGTACGAGAAATAAGTCATTCTACGAAGAACACTGAGAAGTTAGAATTTGGCTTTTACGTTGCATTTGACACGACGTAAAACAAACCTTCAGCATGACCGTCACAGTAAAAGCACGGCCATTTACATGTTGCGCGATAATAACCCTGTGTCACCATCGCGGGCCAATTGGCAAACCATGGGCGAGTCCGCTACTCTTTCTCAATAGATGGGGGTACGGAATTGCCATGGCCGAGTAGAGACGATTGCATCGCGAGTGTTAGAGCTGGGAGTTATATATACATTGTACTACTCTAAGGCCGGGATTAAAAAGTGGGTTTTAATCCCAGTCCTAGGTTAGATATAGATGCAATTATATTCACAGCTGTAATACGTAAAGTAGGCCTAATCCACCTTATTTTTTAGTTTCTGAACCAAACCGGTATACATTAACAATTTCCCATGTTGAGTTACAACGAAGATAATGGGAGTAATGTGGGATCAAATGACGGGATCGGCATAATAGTATTTAATATACTGAGTAAATTACTCCCAGTTATTTTGAATCAAAATTAAATACGTATGTCTCTGGTGAAAATGTGATCGTTCTTTTTAATTTTTTCCCTTATAGGATTGCAGAAGAACTGTCTGGCAAGCTAAAGTGGACAAAAAAGCATCTTTTTCAATATAAGAAAATCATTTTCTTATATTAATAAGATTTTCTTATATTAATATATTAATTTTATATTAATACATTAATTTCTTATATTAAAAAATCAATTTCTTATATTAATAAATGATTTTCGTAAATTTGAAAATGATTTTGTTATATAAGAAATTGAATTTTTAATAAAAGAAAATGAATTTCTTATATTAGAAATTGAATTTTTAATAAAAGAAAATGAATTTTTTATATTAGAAATTGATTTTTTGATATAAGATAATGAATTTCTTGTATAAGAAATTGATTTTTAATATAAGAAAATGAATTTAAAATATAAGAAAATCATTGAATTTTAAATATAAGAAAATGATTTTTTAATACAAAAAATGATTTTTTAATACAAAAAATGATTTTTAAATATAAGAGATTCATTTTCTTATATTAGAAAATCATTTTTGATATAAGAAAATCATTTTTTAATATAAAAAATTCATTTTTTAATATTAAAAAAAGTAGTTTGAATTTTATGGCAAGCCAAAGTGGACAGAAAGGTCTTATTTTTTATATAGAAAATTTATTTTTTAATATTAAAACATATATTTTAATAATAAAATTTGTTATAATAAAAATTCTATGGCCAGCCAAAGTGGACAAAAAGGCATCTTTTTAAATATAAGAAAATCATTTTCTTATATTAAAAAATCAATTTCTTATATCAATAAATGATTTTCGTATATTTGAAAATGTTTTTCGTATATTTAAAAATCAATGATTTTCTTATATAAGGAATTGATATTTTTAATATAAGAACATGAATTTCTTATATTAGAAATTGATTTTTTAATATAAGAAAATAAATTTAAAATATAAGAAAATCATTGAATTTTAATTAAAAAATGATTTTTTTAATATAATAATGATTTTTAAATATAGGAAATTCATTTTTTAATATTGAAAAATATTAGTTTGAATTTTTATTATAAGAAATTGAATTTCTTATATTAAAAAAATAAATATTAATGTAATAAAAACAATTATTTATCAATATTAAGAAATATTTTTAATATTAAAAAATAAATTTCCTATGTTAAAAAATATACTAGAGGCTCCAAGGAGCCTGTAATCGCTCACCTGACTCAAAGTTGTTTTGGCAAAGTCTGGCCATGGTGGCAAAT
>JAULBM010004294.1:0-11905 GCA_032357055.1 Geukensia granosissima | reverse complement strand
CCACTATCAAAGTCACTCCTACGCCTATGAAAATATACCAGATCAAATAATAGCTGTACACTGTAAGAGAAGTTTTTTGCTTATGGCATCAATTCTTTTGTCGGACAACACATTTCACATCGAGACTTTGAATGTTTTTATATCATGTGAAAACTATAGACCTTCAATTATGTGTGACCAGTTTTGAATTAATTAACATGTACTTAATGAATTATGATTACAGAAACAGACATAAGTTTGATAGTCAAATGCATTGATAGTTAATAAAGATCTCACTAAATATAAAAGACAGACAAATCTTCAGTTGATTAGAAACTGTGTGTCTGTAGTTTTGGATGGGCATTTGCAGGCTCATGGACAATTATTGATCATCATTCCACATCTCCTTTTTTATAGGTAGATGGATGGACGCAAAAAAAGAAAACAATAAGGATTCCGATAAAAACTACTTAACATATTATAAACAGTTAACAGCATAATAAATATTTTAAAAAGCAAAACAAATTTCACGTATTTTAAAGGAAACGACCTGCCATAGTTGGGTGGGCAAAGTAAGACAAAAAGCAAATTTACAACTTTATATAACCGTATGACAAACGTAGGATTTTTAAAAATCATTAAGATGTGAAGAAACAAGTTCAATATTGAGCCACAGTTGCAGTTTCTTGTTTAATGATAAGAAACTAAATCATTGAAAGCCGCGCTATTTTTATTCTGTTTTTGGGGTATACGGAGGGCTCAAAGTGCCGCAAAATAATATACATATAACTCCGTGGACCCTGTAAATCTTTATCAATATCCCAGCAGTTGAGTGTATAAGTAGCCCATAGTTAGTAGAATAGAACGTATATAGTGAATATATGGCACACGGTTAAGATCCACAGTAAATGCACTGCTGGTTTGTATGACTATCCCCTGGCATTTCAGAGTAGAAGCTACATCCCGTCAGTCTCTTTCAATCTGAATGAAACTTGGAACAAATATAACCAATATATAGGTAATAAATTGTATTTAATGAATATAGGGCATACTTCCGGTTTCGGGGTTTCAGATCGGTCTGGCGACAACCCCCGGTTTGCCAATACTTTATTCTAGTGAACCAGGAACATGATATTTTGTCACAGATTTCTTCAGTTGCACAACCCTCTGATGTTTGTAGACACTTTTACATTTTTATTCACCCCAGAACAAGACAGCATCTTTTCGTTGAAAGGAATTTGTTTTTATGGTTATAAACTTGATTTCTGATTATAGAAGAAAATTGTCAATTTAACAATTTGTGGGGGTACACATTTTGGATGACATAACTTCTATTTTCATTTTTTCGTAATTCATGAAGAAATAACCCAATAAAGAGGCGTGTAACCTGTTGACGGAGAAAACTAGCAGACAACTTCATAACACCGGCTACTCTTGTCTGGTGAAATATATGCCCTTCAACTGTTAGCTGTTTTAATTTGTTGAGATCCATATTCTCTGCTTTCCCACAATAGTTACCGCCTTTCAAAAAACAAAATATCATGATAAACATTTTAGAAAAATCTTTGTCAAATGCACGGGACATTTTATACGAAAAACGCTGAACACTACTTCATAGGTTACACAAATAATTATTTTCTCCATGAAACGTTACAGCATACAATTTAATATAGTTTGGATAAATATTCAAAAAGTACTAATTACATGTAGGTGTCATCTTAAAATTTGACAGAAAATTTGTTCCTTTTTTTATTAATTTATTTTTTAAAAGTTTAAGAACCAGTTTTCTAAATTATTTTATTCTTAGAATTTATAATTTAGATATTTAATTTACTTTAGTTAATTGGTTTAAATCCATATAGTGTTTTTTAACTTCCGGCTATGTTGTTCGCGAGGTTCCAAAGGTAGCAAATCAATATCGATTACTCATTTTTATTGATCGATTAACACACATTATGTTGTCTGTCCAAGATTACGTACGATTAAATATGTGGTCGTACAAATGAGGATGAGCACAAACTTGAATGATAAAATTTATATTGTGAATTCGCCCATGCTGAACGGAGCGTAACAAAACTTTATTTACAAAAAATTGTCGCTGTCATTCATAATCAAACAAAGCGTGGGTGACTGAATCACCCCAACGTGCACCGCAGACGACAAACTGAAACGATGTGTATTTCCTTGTCATATTCAGCTGTTTTAACGGGAAAATAGAAAATACTGAGCAGTTTATAAATGGATGAAGGTTCAGCTTTTCTTGACGATAAGCAATGCCGCATGACTGCTGAAAACAGTATATTGATTCATGGCCGTTCCTCAATCCTTTGTGGTTTACCTGGGACAGGTGCTTATTTATCTGTTGTTACTTCGTAATGCATCGGGTAGGTACATTTTGTTAAGTAAAAATAATGTATGAAGGGCTACCATTAATTTTATTTTTATTAATTAATAAGTGATATAATATATATAAATAAAAGCACTTTGACAAAACGTTCTTGAATGTCTACTTAACAAGGTTAGCCAATTTTGTTCAATTTAAAAGCAGTTTTTAAAAATGCGTATTATAATCTACTAAAGCTCCATTCAAAATGTGCAAAACTCTTTTAAATATTCATACCCCTATGTAAAAATACGGTCACAGTGTTTATCTATAGCTCTTAAGCTGATCTGTCATTCGGGATATCTTATAAAAATTATCATTTTTTAAAGATAATAGGACACGTTTTCTTCAATTTATCTTGTCATAAATCGAAGTGAATTGCTGCAATTTAACTTTATACATCTTTGGTGACGCCAAATCACATATATCATAGTGGTTGCAAAGGTTTTGGTAATCATAACCATATTTTCGGAGATATTAATTCAATATATTTTGAAAAATGTAATAGCTGAAACCCCATAGAGCTTTGGGACGATTGAAATCATTTTATTTTCAATATTTGAAATCCTCCTTTTAAAATTCCAATCCTATTACTCAAAAGTACAAAGAAACAAAGATCTATATAAATGGCTGCACCTTGTAAAATTAGACAAGGTCCATAAAAACATAACAAGTATACACCTAGATAATTTCCACTCATAAAACTGGGTTGTGTCGCAAATATTGACATGATAGCCAAAAATAATTGTTTGAAATATTACGTGTTTGACAGGACGAGATTGTTTTCTATATAAAGTAATGCAATTCGAGCTAATTAATGAAGGACAAATAGTATATTATATATACATCTGTAATAAATAAAGTAAACAAAATTCTTTTGAAAGTTAAACAGCCACTCTGTCCCATTTATTTGTACTGTGGTGTCTTCTGAGAAAGTACATCTCCGATCACGTGAGTGTCTGGAGGTAGGTATGAACAACAAGAATGAAGTAAAGAAAGTCTCATGCTGTAATTTTATCACATAAATATATATTACATGAAATTTTAACTAACACAGATTACATATATCCCGAGGATTTGAAATAAACATGTAGACATGCATTATTGCTACAAGGTATTTCAAGTTTATCTTATATATATGAAGTTTGTGGGCTTATATTAATATAAAGACATTTTCAAAATAATCACCTTAAAAACAATGTAGGTAAAAAAGCAATAGACAAAATTTAATATAAAAACGTTGAAAATTATGCACGTGCCAAAATTATAATTGATAATCACATGCCAAAAAATTTCAGTTGGCTCTGCTTGAAAACTTTGGGTCTATTTCCAATTTTATCAAACCCTGACTTCCATCAGTTATCAAATATTTTATGCCAATTCTAAATTTAATAGCCCACTAATTTCGCTTCACTTTATATACACATTTTGAAGTATAAAAAGTTATTAAACGGCAAGATTAATAAATTTTGGTGGGGTTGTACTTAATTAAAAATAAGAATACAGTCACTGATAGTGATTCCATTTAATTTGACATTAATGTTTTACAAAATTAATTGACATTCTTTGTGTGGCCATACATTTTAGAATTGAGTTTAAAATATAGTAGATCTGACAATTTTTTTTAAACCTTTAAATTTGTATTATGAAGCATAGCTCGGAGTTGGATTTTAAGTATAAATACATTTGTAGCTAAATGATAATAAAATAACTTTTAGCCTCTGCTGATCTTTAACTGCTGTAAGTCCTTTCAAAGTCTATATCAATAAATTTATATACTGTATACGATTCCAAGTGTTCTTGTACTCGTAAATTTTTGTTCCCAATTTCCTTACAAGAGAATGGGGAGCGATACGTACGAAAGAGTTAAGATAACCTCTAGATTTATTGATTGTTGGTTGCTTAACGTCCAGTGGCAAATATTTCATGCATATTCAGGGCGCGAACAAGTTCAACAATTATCAATATCGAAAAAGAGGAGGGTGTGACACAACAGGGAAACGGTTTTTGACTGCCACTGGAAAAAGGGGGTGATGGGTAGGGACATAAAATTTAGCCTTTTGTAGCGGCATAAACCTACTCTTTTTCGAAAACTACAAAAAGGGTCCAAACACGTCACTCACTATGGTCCACGACCAGGCTTTCCGTATTATAATCTGGCAGTTCCCCAACAAGAGGGCATCCCCTTTCCGCCACTTGGGGTTCGCGCTGGGTCAGCTCTGTGGGTCGAGCCCTGGAGACCGCTCCGGTGCCCATGATAACCTCTAGACAAATTGTAAATCATTTGACTTTTTTCAAACAAAATATGAACAGCAACGTTTAATTTGGTATTTCATTTGTGTCACCATTTCATGCGTTTAATTTATTAATATAGGTAATAATTTGCATTGATTGTGTCTTTTTCAAAGTATCGTCACCCATCAGGTATAAACCCCAGACTTGGCATGACTGAATAGAGATTTCTGTATGAATGGGTGTGGATATAATGAAATCACAATTTTCTCAATTGGAAGTTTTCATAAACTTAAAGTAACGCAACATTTTGTAAACGATCTTTATGTATGACTGTTTAATATACCTTGAATAAAACTGACAACTTCTAAGTCCACGGGCATTTAAAACAACTATAAGTAAATACGCATATTACGCAATATCTTTTTTAATGGCACACCTGGTTAATTGTTTACAAATATACCGTTATATTTGCCACTGTTAAATTTAATTTAAAATATAAAAGATTTGGCGTACAACAGTTCGTGATCGGAAATCATAATATTTTCTATTGAATTTTAAACAGATTGATCGTTTTTTTTTTTTAAATAAACTTTAACTTAACCTTGGGAGATACAATACTACATGTGGAAATAACAAGAAAAACAGGAAACGCGGTACGACGACTAAACATATTCCTCATGTTAAATGAGCGCAAGGGAGTTGTTGTATATGCTGAATAACATAAGTTCCCACATTAGCATTTTTAAATAGCTTGATGGCTTTATTTTTTAGAAGTTTCCTTGATATATTAAAAGCGATGTCACCAGAAAACACGGAAATATGAATATAAGTGATTTTTTATTAGATTACAAATCATTAATCATAAAAACGGACATTAATCATTAAAAAAACGGAAAAGGTTGTAAACATAGCAACATAATGAAGATGAGAAATATTTAAAGCAAATCTGATGCTGAATACATACAATGATTATCCCAGAATGACATCTCATTGTTGCATGTAAATCATTCTGTTTTAAAATGATAGCTGCACGTGGTGTCCGAAATATCAATGTTATTTATACCAACATATGAAAGTGAAAAGTATGCACTCCAACCACGAAAAAAACGAAGGAATTCACAAATCTATAGAGGTCTGAACAAGGTGAAATACAACTCCTTGCGAAAAGCTCTAAATCGCCCCAGATAAAAAAAATCGTGTAAGCGTAAAACAATAATATCAAAAATGTACATGTAACAGAATAATAAACACAATGACAAACCTATGACCATCACAATTCCTGACTTAAGACAGGCACATGTGACATGTGGTGGGGTTAAACTAGTTTTATGGATACCCAACCCTCCCCCAACGAGTGGTCAAAGGAAAAATCAAAGAAAACATGTACACACGACGTAAACAATGTCATAAAGGGTAAATAATAAACAGTTCTCTATAGGATCTCTACAGGGACTTTAGGTCTAGATGTATTAACGATGACTCTACACTGTTGTCATAAGTCATTGTGATTATACATGTATAAAAAAGGGAGCGAGAGAAATCAAAAGGGTCAGCTGTAGGTGACAGAGGGAAACGCATATTTTTACATTAGATTCTTTGAAAAATATGTCTATATGTTTTATTTGAAAGGGATTTCAAAGCGACTTTCACCTTCCACCTACAGTGTAGAGATACGTTATGCTTCGAGCTAGTCTCGCGACAATGGCAGGGTAGAATCTATAATATATTTCCAAATGGAGATTTTACCAATAATTATCATTGTATAAGGTCATTTATACAGGTTTCTTTTTTTGTCCGAAATTAAAATATGGCAGCTATACGATTTTCTTATTGTACACATATTCACATAAATATAGATATACACAATGTAACGAATACAATTACAGAAAATACAATGAATTAATTAAAGGGATTCGAAAACAAGTTATTAATTATTAATAAAAAATGTTCAGTAGTTTCGACGGTCCTACATGCAGAGTAAGGTGAATTTACCAAATTTCTGCGGAAAATCTTCGCCCAATATAATGCACCCATACGTAATCTGCAGTGCAAAATTTGCCCAATAAGGCGACTTCCAACATAATAATATGGAGGTTTCTGAAGCGCTTAAGACTTGAAATACGATTTTAATGCATTGACGGACGTACTTTTTTAATATTGTCAGGTAAGAGATTCCAAGTTCGAACGGTTTGCGGTCAGAAATAATTCTAATGTTACTTTTGTAACACCTTAATACAGGATAGTCCGCAACAATAGAGGAGTGACGGGTGTTATAACTGTGGATGTTTCCAAATTTCTGAGGCACAAAAATCCTTGTTTAACTTATGATTTACCCTTGTCGCAAAGTACCAGGTGAGCGGAACAAGCTCGGGCCACTAAGCCACAGTATACATATAGTTATATATGCCAATGATATATAACATTTTTATTTTAGGAGATTGTACAAACTGCAAACCTGGTTCTTGTGGCAATGGAGTTTGTACGGAGTGCGAAGATGGATGGTGGGGACAGGATTGCAATCAAAGATGTAACTCGAAATGTGCACTTATAGAAACGACCCCTGATCTGTTTAGTGCAGTCTGTGACAAAGGCACAGGAAAATGTAAAGGCGGATGCCAGGATGAATACTTTGGTGAATTTTGTAACAAACCTTGTAGTTCACACTGCGTAGTAAAGCAGAATAGTGTCTGTCATATTGAAAGTGGTGACTGTTTGTTTGGTTGTAAAGAAGGGTATTACGGAGCGGACTGTGCGTCATCTTGCAGTCAGGGATGCATACCCGTGCACTCCGGTGTTCTTGGATTTATCAATAAATGCAGTCCTGTAACAGGTATTTGTGATATAAAAGGATGTCAACCGGGTTGGTGTGGAGATAAATGTGATTCGGCATGTGGAAGTCACTGTAAAACCACGTATGATGGTTATTACCGCAAACATGTCAAAGACTGCGACTGTGTAACTGGTAAATGTACGAATGGATGCGAAACTGGGTGGTATGGTAATAACTGCGAATGCACAGTAAAAGACTTAAATTGTAACGAATTTGGATGCAATAAAACTACACGACTGTGTAATTTTTGTAAAATCGGCTTCTATGGGGATCAATGCGACAAGCAGTGTCCTACAAATTGCGGGCTAGACGGTTGTTCCAGACAAAACGGAAGTTGTAATAACTGTATCAGTGGATGGTATGGCCAGAAGTGCGTTTGTAAAGGACATTGTCACAATGAGGAATTTAGATCTGGATGTGATGTTGATGGAAATTGCTTATCCTGTGCTGTAGGTTGGTATGGAGATAATTGCCTCGACGAATGCCCAGAAAACTGTGCTAATCAATGTGACAGAAAAACAGGAAAATGTGTAAACTGTCGACCTGGATTCTATGGCGATGACTGTAGAAAGCGATGCCCTATAAACTGCCATCAAACTCTCTGCCAGCAAGATACAGGCCATTGTCTTCAGTGTATTACAGCATTTTATTCGGCCGACTGTTCTATAGAATGTCCAATCGGATGTGATAATTCGGGTTGTCACAAATCAAATGGGACTTGTAATCAATGTAAAAATGGTCTAACCGGAAGTCGATGCGAGTGTCGCGGATATTGTTCGCATGAAGGTTGTGAAAGCACTACTGGCATATGTGTTCAGTGTAAGAGTGGATACCAAGGCACAAATTGTGATGCATTTTGTCCGATTAACTGTAAAGGTAACATTTGTGATAGACAGAACGGAAGCTGTAGTTCTTGTAACAACGGATACTACGGATCCACGTGTATGTGCTTAGGAAACTGTAAAAATGAGAAATGTAATGAAGCTGGTGTATGTACCGAATGTCTTGAGGGATGGACTGGTGAATATTGCGATGTTCATTGTCCAGAAAACTGTGACTCATCGGGTTGCAATAGAATAAATCAATTTTGTAACAAATGTAAACTTGGTTGGTATGGTCTGAAGTGTAAATGCAGAGGACATTGTGAGAAACTTGGGTGTAATGACAATGGAAATTGCTTGGCCTGTGATCCTGGATTTTATGGCACTAGTTGCTTAACTAAGTGTTCGTCTAATTGTGCTAAGGAGAATTGTCAGCGATCAGATGGAAAATGTTCAGGCTGTAAAACGGGATATTGGGGAGATCATTGTGACATTACTTGTCCTGTAAACTGTTTCAACTCTGAGTGCGATCAGGATGGCGGTGCATGTAAATATGGTTGCAGATCAGACGGGTTTGGCAATTTTTGCAACGAAACTTGTCCAATTCACTGTGACGAACAAGGGTGTAGTCAATCAGGGGATTGCTATGGATGTGAGTTTGGATGGATTGGTTTACAGTGTGAATGCAGGGGACACTGTTCAAAAATTGGACATTGCCAAAAAGATGGCAGGTATGGCAGTTTAAAACCTATAACATATATGTATAACTGTTGAGCACTATGTTTTTTATTAGCATTAGATTAATATTGGTGTTGTCCAGGAGGAATATTTTACTTTTGAAATTTTGATCACATATAATGAAAAAATTATAGGGTATGATATAAAGATAAGATAAAATTTTTATTTCCAGTTAAGAGCCCATTAAGAGCAACCAGTTTGATTCTTGACGACGCAGTTATATTACTTGAGCTAAATATGCACGATATCTTCTTTAAGATCCTAAACTTATTATTAGCTAATAAAATTTCGAATATTTAATAAGTTTCCAAATTTATCATACAATTGCGTTTCTTATCGTTTCATTTTACGTTCAAATTGTCGTGGATTCATTAACAACAAATAGAAACAAGTGCCTGTGATTTAACCAGCTGATACTTTTTATTCGTAGATAAACTCATTTTCAAATACAAATCTGTAGGACATCATGCATTATAAACAGCAAGACAAACACTGAATGGTCTACGATTATAGAAACTTCCATTTAAAAAAATCACCATTTTTCAACAGACTTCAAATATTTCAAAACAATCCTTGTTCAAAGTTTGAAATTGGCTAACTTTAAATTATTTTCCATCAATTACAGGTGTAACGAATGTAAGATGGGGTATTACGGAGAGAACTGTAACCAAACTTGTTCACAGAACTGTATTGGCAAATGTGACAGAGACACTGGTTCATGTTCCGAATGTAATGTCGGATTTTATGGAGAAACTTGTAATGAAAACTGTCCTGCAAAATGTAACAACCATGTTTGTAACAAAACGGACGGAACCTGTTCCGAATGTCTGAAAGGTTGGTATGGATCCAAATGCCATTGTACAGGATTATGTGGTCCAGGCGAATGTCAACAGAATGGCACTTGCTTCACATGCGCAAGTGGTTATCACGGCGCTCTGTGCAAAGATTTATGTAGTTCAAGCTGTACTAGAGAAGGATGTTACAGAGATACGGGAAGATGCTTGAGTTGTCCTATAAGCTGGTCTGGCCCTTACTGTAATTGCAGTGGCTATTGCTTACATGGTATCTGTAACGCATCCGGTGTTTGTCATGATTGTGTCCCAACATGGCACGGTCGTCGTTGTGACCAAACATGTCCTTTGAACTGCGAAGACCAAATTTGTGACCGTTATACAGGAACCTGCACTGAATGTAAAGTAGGTCATTACGGACCAAAATGTAATTGTCTTGGTCATTGTAAAGGCGGATGTGATGATACTGGACAATGTAATGAATGTGAAGATGGTTGGCAGGGAATTCAGTGTACAGATAAATGTCCAAACAACTGTAAATCTGCCTGCAGAAGAGACAATGGACATTGCATTGAATGCAAGGACAATTGGTACGGAGATACTTGTACATGCACTGGAAATTGTGATGCAAGGGGGTGCGATGAAAATGGTAAATGTTTTTCCTGTGCCAACGGCTGGTCAGGACAACTGTGCCTTAATACTTGTCCTCCTAACTGTGAGAACATCATGTGTCTTCGAAATGGAAACTGTTTAACTTGCAAGCCAGGATGGTACGGCAACAGGTGTTACTGTACTGGTTATTGCTCTGAAAAAAGTTGTGATTTTATCAGTGGCCTCTGTAGGGAATGTAAAGTGGGATACTTTGGCGAAAAGTGTTTAAATGTGTGTCCCAGAAACTGTGACAATTCAGGGTGCCAACGAGACGGCCTTTGTAAATCTTGTTTAGCAGACTGGTATGGGGATAGATGTTTGTGTTCTGGTAACTGTGGCTCTAGTGGTTGTAACGAAGAAACACACATATGTCACCACTGTCAAGATGGCTGGCATGGCCTTAAATGCTTACAGACTTGCCCATTTCATTGTAATGCCTCTAAGTGTGACCGAAAAACCGGTGATTGTTTTTCTTGCAAACCTAACCGTTCGGGGGACAAGTGCCAATGTATCGGATACTGTGATACGTTACATCCGGCTATTTGTGGTAATACTGGTGAATGCTTTAATTGCAGTAAGGACTTTTATGATATTAACTGTGATCGAAAATGTTCCAAATACTGCGACGGCTGTGAAAGAAAGACCGGATCATGTATCAAGTGTAAAAGAGGTCTATATGGAGCATCCTGTACTCAGACTTGTAGCAGTGACTGTTTTGAGCTTTACTGCGATAAAATAGACGGCAAATGTTATCGATGTGGACCAGGGAGGTATGGTGACATGTGTGAGAAAAACTGTAGCTCAAATTGCGTTAGCGGATTTTGTACTCAGAATGGCACATGTCCTTTGGGATGTAAGTCCGGTTGGAAGGGAACATCCTGTACAGATCCGACTGGTATAAGTGTGCCACTGATTGTTGCTATGGCAGTTTGTGGATTGGTTATCCTCTTATTAATCTGTGTCTTTGTCTCGTGTGTTTGCAGGTAATTAATTTATAAAATAGTCAGTTATTCTAGTTTAAAATAAAAGTTTCATTTCCAAGAATGGAACATTTCTATATATTTACGAATTTTGCAATTTTATCTCTTTAATCATGTTAATAGGAAGTGAAACTGTAAATAATGAGTTGATCTATGAAAAGTTTCTTTTAAAACACATTTTTAGAAACTTTTTGCCATTTCCATTTTCATGGATATAAGGACTTCACCGGAATTATTTTCTATAATCAAAGGGTGGTAATTTCTGTCATGTATAATATTTGTTGCAATAATGCTTCTCAGTAGTTAAAGTTTTATCGTTTCTCTAATTTTTATGAAGTTTTCACACTTCCCAACCAGTGTTAGAAAAAATCGATTATCAACGAGTTGATCTAAGCTGCTGATTGGCTGATTTTCAGACCTCGCAAGCTTCGCTTCACGAATTCAAAGACTTGTCACGATCTTATTTCTTACCCTGGAGGACTGAGCTTTCCAAAGAC
>JAULBM010004293.1:0-21860 GCA_032357055.1 Geukensia granosissima | reverse complement strand
GGAAGACTCAATAGATTCTTTATTTTTTTTTGAATCTGAAAAAACATAGTTATTATTTGTTTCTCCAAAATCTTGAAAATCCTTAAATAAATCTTTTAAAAAAGGATTAAGCATCGATTTTCGAATCGATGCTTTCTCTTGTTTTGGATCAGGACTAGTATTTTGATTGTCTTGATTATCATGAGAGGAAAAATAATAGTTAGGATCTTCTTCTGCCGAAGAGTAACTCCTCTCCCTTTCTTGATCTTGGAAAGAGTCCGTCGTTTGATTTTGGTTAAGGTTAGCTTGAGTATTTTTTAAATTCTTTTTTTTAACACTCTGATAAAATTGATAACCAAACTGAATGACTAAGATGACTACAAAAGGAATAATTTCCCAATTATTCATAAAAATTATTTTTTAATTTTTATTATCGTAGTCAACATCCCGACGATCCTCTTGAGAAATAGAATTCCTCATGGTGGTGTCGGATTTAATATTCTCAAATCGATAATAATCCATCACCCCAAGATTACCAGACTCAAAGGCCTTAGCAATCGCTTTAGGAACTTGGGCTTCAGCTTCAACTAGACGCGATTTCATCTCTTCAACTCGTGCCCTCATCTCCTGCTCTAAAGCAATCGCCATGGCTCGTCTTTCTTCCGCCTTGGCTTGAGCTATCTTTTTATCGGCTTCCGCTTGATCGGTTTGTAATTCGGCTCCAATGTTTTTACCAATATCTACATCGGCAATATCAATGGATAATATTTCAAAAGCAGACCCGGAATCAAGACCTTTTTTCAAAACGGTTTGAGAAATAATATCTGGATTCTCTAAAACTGCTTTATGGGAGTCCGAAGAACCAATCGTACTAACAATTCCCTCTCCTACCCTAGCAATAATGGTTTCCTCTCCAGCACCCCCAACTAATCTTTCTAAATTCGTTCTCACCGTAATTTTAGCAATCGCGATGACTTGAATACCATCTTTGGCTACAGCCGCAACCCTAGGGGTTTCAATGATTTTAGGTACCACTGAAGTATTAATCGCTTTGAGGACATCCCTTCCCGCCAAATCAATCGACATCGCTTGCTCGGTGGTAAGATTTAAACGAGCTCGGCTAGCTGAAATAAGTGCCACAACCACATTGTTAAGACGGGCTCCTACTCGAGGATCTTTGGTTCCAATTGCTAAATAATGAGCTTCTAGAGAGTCTAAGGAAAATTCATTAAGGTTTGCTTTCACCGCTGATATGTAGGGTCTTACTACAAAAACTGGATTCATGCTCCGAAGTCGCATTCCCACTAAACGAATGAGTCCAACATAGGCACCAGAAGATAATGCCTCAACCCATAACTTGAGTGGTACCAAGTAGAAGAAAAAGAGGATACCAAGTAATATGATTAAATAAATAAAACCGAATGAGAATAAACTTTCCATAGATGCTCCAATATATATGATATTTAAATATGCAAATAGACTAATTACATTTTAAAACATTATTCAATAAAAAGCAAATTTTTATTGAAAATTAGTTTTTTTTCTAACTTTCCACTGCCCTCCAAATTGATCAACCACCTCTAAACGAGTCCCCATCTCAATATACCCCTGTATAGAAAGGGCATCCTGTAGCTTACCATCTATTTTAATTTTACCAGTAGGATGGAGATTAGAGGCAGCAATGATGTTCTTTTGATTAATTTCTTCTAAGGAGATGGTTGGATTAGAAAGTGGCAAATTTTTCCTATTAGTAACAATCCTCCATAATTTAAATTTAAAAACAATCCACACATAGATAATGGCTATGATAAAAAAACAAGCACCCAATACCAAGGCAACTTCTTTTTCCTGATAGTAAACATAGATCAAATAAGCAAACCATAGCGTAAGACTTACAATCGAAAGGATGGTCGTGGGAATGATAACAATATCCATGGTGACTAAAATCAAAACTACGACAATAATCGCCATCCCGATTAAAAAATAAGGATTAGAAAAAACTGCACTACTTACCATTATCGCTTTAATGACCCCTTAATTTTTTATTAACTTTCTAATTTTTCCACCACCAAAGAGTAACCTTGTAAGCCAATCACCTTTACTTTTTCGTTGATGTTTAAAAAATCATTTTCAACAAGGGCATCGTAAAACTGTCCGTGAATAGAGATTTTCCCCGAAGGGGATAATTTGGTTTCGGTAATGCCTATCTCTCCAACGAGTTTTTGCTTCCCTTCATAATCATCTAAATCTTGATAACCTGGATTAGAAGTTAGAGATGACTTTTGAGGTGATTTGACAAAAAGATTTTTGTTAAATACCAAGGGGCTTTTAGTCATGAATTTAACATTGAAGAAAAGCCATACACCAAAAACAACCAAACTAATAGTAAAGACTAATAATACGGTAGTGATATTGGTTTGAAGAAGATCCCATTCGAAAACATCGTGGGGAATGGTAAACCCTTGCATCATTAAAACAAAGGAAGCTAATAATAAAGTAATCCCAAGGAAGCCAAATACCCCGAATCCGGGCAGGATGAATATTTCAATGATTAATAAAATCACTCCCACAATCAACAAGGCAAATTCCGCAACCGTAGCTAACTCCACCAAATACTGACTAATAAAAAATAAAACAAAAGCAATGATGGCCATTACACCATAGAAACCAAAACCGGGATTTTTTACTTCTAAATAAATTCCCCCCAGTCCAATCAAAATCAATAACCAAACATAACGATTAACCACCGTGAAAGTTTTTTCAGCTTGGCTTTTATCAATGGTAATTAATTCTCCCCCATCAATTTGTTTTACTAAATCTTCTATGGAATTAACCGTCCCACTAGAAAATCCAAAATCTAAAGCTTCACGTTCGCTCATGGTCAAAAGTTCCCCTTTGGGAACCAGGGTTCTTTTTTTTAAAATTTTATCTTTATAGTCAGGACTATTGAGTAAATCTTCATACTCAACACCATCTACAATGGTTTTACTTCCATCTTTCCAAGTGACCTCGATAATCTCTTTCTCAGTACTAACAAATGCTTCAGAAATTTTTACTGGGTATCCATTTTTTTGGGCTAAAGCCCTAAATTTGGCTCTCAAGGGTGACTGAAATTTCTCGCCTAACATTTGTGGTCCCTGACTTCCCATAGAAATTGGAGCAACATCTCCTATGATGGTATTACTCATCATATAAAGTTTTTGATTCGCTAAAGCAATCAAAGTACCCGCAGAAATAGCTTTTTCTTTCACTAAAGAAATAGTGGGATAGTCAAGGGAAGAGAATAATTCAACGATTTGGAAAGTGGTATTGAGTTCCCCACCGAAAGTATTTATCACTAAGATAATCTGATCCGGCTGATGATTAGTCGCATCGCTAACCGCTCGTTTTAGGTATTTATATAAACTCGCTTCAACTTCCCCCTCCATATTAATAGCCACTGTTTTGGAAGATAGGAAGGAAAAACATAAAAGAAATAGTAAAAAAATTCCTTTAAAAATTCTTTTCATAGGCACGATATATTTTATCATAAATAATTTTTCTTTATAATTTCAATTCCTTATAATCCTACAATCTATAATTTATAATATAAGACAATCCTAAGCTTTTGTCAAAAAAAAATTGTTAAATTTATTTTTGACAATGAGGACAAAAAACCGTACCCCTTGCCTGTAAGACAATTTTCTTTAACAAATGATCACAGATAGAACAGGGTTCGCCTCCTCGTCCGTAGACTTGAAACTCTTGCTGAAAAGAACCTTCAATTCCATCGGGGCGATGGAAATCAGAGAATGTTGAACCACTATGACGAATTGCTTTATTCATGATTTTTTTTAAAATTTTTACTAATTTTTCCCATTCTTTTAAATCAAGGGTATTGGCTTTCCTTTGGGGATGAATGCCCGCTTTAAAAAGAGATTCATCAGCATAAATATTTCCAACTCCCGCTAAGACACTTTGATCGAGAAGAAATGTTTTTATCGCTCGCCCCGATTTTCTATTGTAGCAACTCTCCACAATCTCTTTATGGTCAGCTAAGACTACATCTGGACCGAGGCGGGTCATCGTGTCAAAAAAAAATAATATTTGCTTCCAATTTTCATCCGTGGAAGCAAATTTTTTATGATTTATTATTTTCTCATTTAATAAAGGAATAACCTTTCCGAAAGTTCGCGGGTCGATAAAACGGAGTATGGATTTCTTTTTAAGATTCCTTTTCTCTAACTCTTCTACTTCCATTGTTAAATGGCAATGTTTTTGTTTTGGCATGGGATTTTTTTCGTCCACCTCGTTCCAACGAAAAATACCACTCATACCAAAATGAAAAATAATAGCTGTTTTTTCTAGCAACATGAATAGGTATTTACCCCTCCTGTGGAGGGCATAAACTTTTTCTCCAACGATGACTTGAGAGAATTCTTTAAAGTATTTTTTTTTAGTTTTAACAAAGGGTGGGAGTTTAATCACCCTACTATTTGCGAGATTAATTTTTTTTACTTGCTTACCGATTAAATGCTGATTGACCAGGTATCGACGAATGGTTTCAACTTCAGGAAGTTCCGGCATTATTGTTGGACAAATTTTTTCATAGCCGCATCCACTTCTCGTTTGCTTTCTTTTTCTTTAAGAGATCGCCGCTTATCATAGAGTTTTTTCCCTCGACAAAGTCCAAACTTGAGTTTTATCCATTTACCAGAAAAAAAAAGTTCCAATGGAATTAAAGTCATCCCCTGACTTTTAAGTTTCCCTTGTAATTGGTCAATCTGCTTCCTATGAACCAATAAGACCCTAGACCTTTTAGGATCATGATTATTATAACTACCTTGGAAGTATTCCTTGATGTGCATTTCCTTGATGACTAACTGACCGTCACTGATGGTGATGTAGCTTCCGCTAAGATTAACTTCCCCTTTGCGAATCGACTTTACTTCGGTACCCATTAAGGAAATACCAGCATCAAAAGTAGATAGAACTTCGTAATTAAAGTATGCTTTACGGTTTTTAGCAATAAGCTTAGACATGGCTAATAGGCCATTATTGAGGCCATTATTGGCTCAAAAAATATTCTTGTCCCAGGGATTCATCGGTTTGATAATCTATAAAATCAATCGTGAAATCTTTAAGTCCCCCAATTTCTGGTTCAACGAATGAAACAATCATTCTTTTAGGAACATTCCATTTTTCAAACTTTTGATAGAAAATCTTGGTCACCCCATTTTTCTTTTTTTCTTTATAAAAAGTCACACTTCGTAATTCGTAATCTTCATTAAAGAAATAGACAGCATAATCTCCGGGAAGTCCTTCTTTTTCTCGAACACTAACCTTATACCCTCCTTGGACACTATCAATTTTTAAAATAAAATCCTGAATAAAGAAATTGTAGTAGGCATAAATATCGATGCCTAAAAAAACACCAGCATTTTGAATAACTTTTTCATAAGGTGCAAAATAATTCACATAATAATCCAGCACCCCCTCCAAAACCAAAATAGGACTTCGAAATTTCTTAAACAGTAGAAAAAGTTGGGGTTCCTGCTCAAACTGAATCATCTCTTCGGGTATCGCTTTAATTTGTAAGTCGATCACACTCGATTCTAATTTTACTTTAAAGAAGTTTGGGAAGTCTTGGTTGTTTTTTAATTTAACTTTATTAAAAAATTCTTCAGCTGAAATTTCCTTGGCTGATAATGGAAGGATGTGGAATATTCCACTAATAAAAAAAAATACCCAAGCAAAGATTAAAATTTTTTTTAAATTTTTTTTTCGATCCAAAACTACTCCCAATGATTAAATGATTAAAATTATTTTTTTAGTAGCTTGCTAAACAAAGCAAAAAACCTTTCTTCATAAATTTCAAAGATTTTATTCTGTACTAAAAAGTCACCTAATTGTTTTGCTTTATTGCGATTGCCTTTGGCTTGTTTGAATAATTGTTCTACTTCTTTTCTAATTTGAGGGGGGATGCCGTCTTCGTCCAATAAACCTCGTTCTTCAATTTCACTAATATTAATCGGTAAGGACTTTTCCATGATTTTCAAACAAAATTTAATCAAGGAAACTTCCCACTTGTCGCTGTCACCAGTAAGGACTACATCGAAAAGACGATCCTTACAGTTTTCCTTCATCTCAGAAAGGAGGATAGGTCTAGGGACTTTTTCTACCCAACTATGCTTAGGAATGTGCTCAAACCTATATTCAACGAAGATATTTGGACTAAGATTAATATCTTCAATCAACCTTTTTAGAAGCTCTTTATCCTTTTCTTGAAAACCCTTAAGGTTATCTTGATTAAAAGGAGTAATAAACAAAGGACGGTTGATTTTAATATGACCTTCACAAACCATGCTTTCTTGAGGAGAAATTTCACCTACAAAATAGTAAGTATAAATCGTATTCCCAAAAGTAGAAATATTATTCTTGGGCATATGAACTACCCGACTATTTTTAATAATTTGTTTAAAAATTAAATAAGGATCTTCCATAGCTATTACTATTGTATCATGATGAAATCTTTATGGGGATAATTTGAAAAATAGCTTTAAATATTTTCTTTTAAAAAGAATATTTAAATATTTTGGCAAAATTAATATTATCTAAATTTAACTAGATAAAGATAATGAGTCAACTTAATTAGTTCTATAAATTTAGTTTTTATAAACTAAATTGGGCAGCCAAGTGGCTAATGGTTCGTAAAAGAAAATAAGTAATAAAACAATTAATTGAATAATAATAAAGGGGATAACCCCAAAATAAATATTAGAAGTTTTAACCTTGGCTGGAGCTACTCCTCTTAAGTAAAAAAGAGAAAAACCAAATGGCGGTGTAAGGAAAGAAGTTTGCAGGTTAAGTGCAAAAAGGACTCCCAGCCAAATTGGATCCATTCCGAGACTCATTAAAATAGGGGCTACGATGGGTACAATCACAAAAGTAATTTCAATGAAGTCAAGAAAAAAACCAAGTATGAAAGTAATGAACATGACTAAGAAAAACACACTCCAAACCCCACCCGGTAAACCAAGCAATACATCACGAACAAGATCATCCCCCTTGAAACCTCGAAAGACCAAAGAAAAGATGGATGCTCCTAATAAGATGAAAAAAACCATTGATGTATGACTAGCCGTATTGTACATGACTTCTTTTAAAGTTGTGAAAGAAAGACTTCTTTTAAATAGAGAGACGACAATTGCACCTACTGCCCCAACCGCAGCTGCTTCCGTAGGAGTGGCAAAACCCGCTAAAATAGATCCTAATACTAAAATAATTAAAAGTACTGGGGGGAATAATACCGTGAGCGTCCTAATTAAAAGGGAAGTACCCTCTCTTAATTCTTTCCTCTCTTCCTTAGGGATGGGAGGAACTTTTTCTGGTTTAAAGATAGCGACTAAAATGATATAGATGATGTAAAGACCCACTAAGATTGTACCAGGGATAAGAGCTCCTAGGAAGAGATCCCCTACCGAAACAGCATCGGGAGAAAAATTACCTTGTTCAATTTGAGATTTTTGATAAGCAGATGAAATAACTTCTCCAAGAAGAATTAGAACAATCGACGGAGGAATAATCTGACCCAAAGTCCCAGAAGCACAAATAATTCCAGTAGCAACTCGAACATCATAATTCCTACGTAACATGGTAGGTAGAGAAATCAGTCCCATGGTCACCACAGTGGCTCCAACAATTCCAGTGCTAGCCGCCATCAACATTCCCACCAAAGCAACCGAAATAGCCAGTCCCCCGTTGAGTGGACCAAACAATAATCCCATGGTCTCCAAAAGGTCTTCCGCCATGTTGGATTTTTCTAAAACTGCCCCCATAAAAATAAACAGCGGAATTGCTAATAGCACTTCATTCTTCATGATGGTGTAGAAACGATTAGGAATGGCTTCTAAAAAACTATAATCGAAAACTCCAATCGCAATTCCAATAAAGGCAAAAATCAGCCCGGTACTCGCTAGGGTAAAAGCTACTGGATAACCAATTAGCAACATAAATACTGCAAAAACAAAAATTAAAAGGGATAGGTATTCCATGTTATTGAGCCAGTTTAAGATATTTAAAAAGCATTACTTGTTTTCAGGAATTTTTCCTTGATAAAAAAGAATATTTTTGATTAACTCCGAGAGTCCCTGTAGGATTAAAAGAACGGGCATGATCAGTAATAGGGTTTTTAATAAATAAACTAAATTAATTCCATTTGCTTCACTAGAACCTTCTAAGTATTTCCAAGAAAAAGCCACATAGTCCCAAGATATAACAAAACAAAAAATCATTGCCGGAAACAAAATAAATAAAGTACCAAAAATATCAATAAGGGCTTTTTTCTTTTCTGACACATTGGAGTAGAAAATATCTACTCGAACATGCTGATTATTTTTTAAAGCATAGGCAGCAAAGAGGAGAAAGGATATGCTATGCATGTAGATGACTCCTTCTTGTAGGTAGATAAACCCCACCTTGAATACATAGCGAAGGATAGTGATTAAAAAGGTGAGTAGAACCATGAAAAGAGTGAGAAAAGCAGAAGATTTACCGATTACCTCGTTAAAGGCATCTATCTTTCTAGCTATTCTCATCCAATCTATCATGGTAAGGTAGTATTAGAAGTAAATCATTTAATTTGAAGAGTCAATCAAATGGATTGACTCTTACAATGACAAGATTAAATATATAATCTAGCAATTATTTAAGCAATTTAGCTCTAACATCTAGATAAGCTTTTTCTGAGATGTTATCATAATCGTTAGCTTCTTTTCTAAACTTTCTAAAAGATTCGTAAACCTTTTTAAACATAGGATCCTTAGCTGCTTCCTCTTCATAAACTTGTTCAGAAACATCAAAAAGGGCTTTCATCATTGAATCAGGAAACTTTCTTAATTGTACCCCATGTTCTTCAACCAGTGAAGTTAAGGCACCATTATTCTTAGCGATGAAATCAGAAAGCATGTCTAAATTGGCTGCTTGAGCGGCTACCTCAACAATCTTTTGTAGATCAGGAGGAAGACTTTCAAAAGCTGCTTTATTGACAAAAGTTTCTAGAGTCGTACCAGGTTCGTGCCAACCAGGATAGTAATAATACTTGGTAGTTTTATAAAAACCAAAAGCTAGGTCATTATAGGGACCGACCCATTCAGTCGCATCAATAGCTCCTGATTCTAAAGAAGAAAAAATTTCTCCACCAGGTAATAGTACAGGAACTCCCCCAAGTTTTTGGAAAATATCACCAGCAATTCCAGGGATTCTCATTTTTAGACCTTTAAGGTCGTCAACAGATTTAATTTCTTTATTAAACCATCCTCCCATTTGCACACCGGTATTACCAGCGGCTAAAGGAACTAATCCAAATTCATCATAAATTTCTTTCCATAATTCCATTCCCCCACCATGATAAATCCATCCATTCATTTCTTGAGCAGTAAGTCCAAAAGGAACCGCGGCAAAAAATTGAGCAGCGGCAGATTTACCTTTCCAGTAATAACTAGCCCCATGTCCCATCTCTGCTGTACCTCGAGAAACCGCATCAAAAGATTCTAGACCTCCAACTAACTCACCAGCACCATAAACTTTAACAGTTAATCTTCCTCCACTCATCTGACCAATCAGTTCAGCCAAGTGATTAGCACCAGTACCTAGACCAGGGAAGTCTTTAGGCCAAGTGGTGACCATTTTCCATTCAGTTTTTTGAAATGTAGCATCTGCTTTCTCAGTTGAGCCTGATTTTCCACAACTTACAACCAAAGAGAAAATTGCAATCGCAATTAATATTTTTTTTATCTTCATTTTAACCTCCAGATAATAAAGTAAAACTTGTAAAATCATAACTTAATTAAGGTTTTTTGTCAAATTTTTTTACTTAATTTTTAAATTAATAAAAATTAATCACCATTTTTGGAGAAATTAATTCCTTATTTTTAATAATAGCGATTGAATTTATTAAAATTTAATTAATGATATTAATTATAATTATTATTAATTAGTATGAACCAGTTGAACTTCTAAAACTCTTTTATCTTCTTTTAATTGATTAAGCAATAAACGGTATTTTTGATTAGAGGAGTGAGAAAAAATTTGAAAATTAAATTCTTGAATATTATCTTTATTATTAAAAGCATAGTTCAATCTACGAATAGAAAATTGATTCCCAGTAATAATAGTTCTTAAAACATCTTCAAATTCATTATTAACTTTCGACATGAAAACTTTTATTTTTAAATTTCCAAAATAGGTGGTAGGAGTAAGCTTATCAGCACGATTATGGAGGAATAGAATCGCCAAAGTTCCGAGTAGACCAGTAAGGGCTGGAAAATAAAACCCTACCCCCACCAAGATACCAATTGCCGAAGTCATCCAAACCAATGCAGCTGTGGTTAATCCTTGAACCGAGAATTTACTTTTAATAACTAAACCACCCCCCAAAAATCCTATTCCAGTCATGATGCCATGTGCCATCCTAATCGGATCAATTCTTACCAAAGCCATTTGGCTATCGGTTAAATTGAGAACATCCCATTGATAGATGGTTAGAAGCATCAAAAGTGTAGAAGCCATACAGACAATCGAGTAAGTCCTAAATCCAACTGGACTTCCTCGAAGCCGTCTTTCTAAACCAATAGCTCCACCAATGAATGCTGAAAGAAAAATTTTCAATAAAATATCTAAATAGATATCTATGTTTTCTATATTTTCCATGTTTTATAAAGAAATTAAATTCAACAACATTCTTTTTCCTATGGCTTAATAAAGATTGAAGAAACTATAAATTGTAACATAATCAAGGTCATTGCAAGTTACCTTTTGGGGGGATTTTTAAAATTTAAACACCTAGGAATAGTTCTAGGTGTTTAACAATGAAAATTAAACTAAATATTTTCTTTAAAATTACAAAAAAACTTTATCTAGTTTTATCCGTAGCATAGCTACTTTCTGTGATTTTTGATGGTTGAAGTTTATAAGCATAAACATCTTTTCCATTATAACTTCCACACTTCAATGCCACAGCATTGACCGGATGACTTCCTTCGGGATTAGTAAATGATGATGCTTTAACAACTATGTCTTTCTTCTCATATTGAACAGTTGATTCTTCTTCAGTTAACCATAGTGGATACCATGACCCGGCATACATGGTTATATCTTTTTTATTCACAGCTAATTTAAGATAAGTTTTCTTTGGATCATTAAGAGGAAGAGATGAAAAAACATACCAGCCAGAATGAAGTCTATCATCACTAATAGGAATATCATTTTCCATATCCAGTGCATAACTTATATCACGTTTTGGATTGTATATAGTAGTAATACGAATATTTTCTTTATAGTCTTTAGCATATACTGCTTCACACTCTTTTATAACATCTAATGTCCTACTCTTATCAGTCGCATGAGCACTTTTTTGTATCTCTGATGTCTCAAGTTTATAAGCATAAACATCTTGTCCATTATAGCTTCCACACTTTAGTGCCACAGCAGTAGTTGGGTATTCTCCTTGAGGTTCTTCAAGTGTTGATGCTTTAACAACTATGCTTTTCTTCTCATATTGAACAGTTGATTCTTCTTCAGATAACCATAGAGGATACCATGTCCCAGCATGAAATGTTTTTTGTGGACCCACAGCTAATTTAAGATAAGTTTTCTTTGGATCATCAAGAGGAAGGGAAGAAAAAACATACCAACCAGAATGAAGTCTATCATCACTAATAGCAGTATCCTTTAAAAAATCTAATGCATAACTTATCTCACGCCTTGGTTCGTATAAAGTTGTAATAGTAATTTTTTCATTATACTTTTTAGCATATCCCGCTTCACACTCTGTTATAATATCTATTGTTTTATCTCCGCTATCGGTATTTTTCTCACCATCAACATCTTGTTCTTTATGATGAATTTCTGTAATCTTATTTTTTATTTCATCTATCTTAGTATTAACTATATTTTCTTCTTCCCAATTTATATCTTTATAGTTACCTTTATAGTCATCTAAGGCATGATGGATAAATTCTTTAGGATCAATAAAATTAGATGCTACTTTATAATAAGAAAACATCTCAGTGAATAATTTTGCTTTCAATTTAATTCGGTCAACATTCATTTCCATATAGTTAGAATAGATCTCTTCTGCATTACCTATTCCAAACATGTTAGCCAATTCATCCATGTCTCCTTTATAGTTTTCAGCTATACTTGTAAATGGACTAATGAATTCATGTTTGCCTTTAGGAGCACTAAATACAAACCCTTCTCTACCAGCTTCGGCTAATGTTCTATGAGTAGTCCCAACTACATCATCCTCATCGATCACTTTAGTTTTATCTCTCGCATCCGCTACTAACCTACAATCTTTCGCTGTTTGAGCTGATACTCCCTTAAAAGTATAAACTCCCCCCTCTTTAGACTCGGTGCTTATCTCTCCATTATCTAGAATACCATTGTTATTACAATCAAAAAATACTTTCGCATTTCTTAAATAACCTTCTGCTACTCGTCCAGTAATATCAACTGTATCTGACCCACCAGATCCATCAGCATTATTGGGATTGTCAGATAATATATTACTATTTCCACAACTTATGGTTATCACTAACAACAATACTACCAGACTGTTCCAAACACTAAAATTTTCTTTTATTTTTTTTAAAAAACTCATTTTTCTCATCCTTGTTATATAAAGTATAAATTCCTATCTTCTAAAATTTTCCTAATTCTAATTAAATATCGGAGTTTCAATACTCTTTGTTAAATTCTATCAAAAACTAAAGTATTTAAATACTTCAATCTAGCCTAAATACTAACATAACTATTAAAGTAAGTGTTAAAATTTTTTATTTTAAATTTTAACCTTATCTGCTCTTATCAGTAGCATAGGCACTTTTATCAACCAGTAACTGTTTAAGTTTATAGATATAAACATCTTTATTATTATAGCTTCCGCACTTGACAGCTATAGTTGTGCTGCTTTCACCAGGTGGCACTTCTACTGCTACTAATCCAGTCAGTCCACTACGTTTAATATCTATAGTTTTTTGTTCATATAGAGTAGTTGATTCAGATTGAGTGGAATCTAATAATACTGGATATAGAGTTCCTCCTTGTAGCATTGACACAGGATCTTTGGCCAATTTAAGATAGACTTTATCTGGGTCATCAAGTGGACGAGAAGAAAAAGCATGCCAGCCAGGAGCAAGTCTGCTGTCTTCAATAGCAACATCACTTTCTTTAAGTGTATAGGTTTTTTCACGCTGCCATTCGTATAGTGTTGTAATATTAGAAATAATAGTGCTAGAATATTTTTTATTGACTTCATCTTTACATGTTGATAAAATATCTAAACTATTATTAATCCTATCACTAGCAATCTTACTTCTTATCTCTGTTATCTTATTATTCAACACAGTTGTATCGGTAAAATCTACACCTTTAAAATAATCACGTATATATTCATCCGCAGCATAAGTTGCAAATTCTTTGGGTTCAGCAAAATTAGATGCCATCCTATAATAGGAAAATAACTCAGCAAGCAATTTTGCTTTTCTCTTAATAAGAACACCATTTCTTGCTATGTAATCAGAATACATATCTTCCTTATTATTTATTATTCCTAAGTGAGCCATTAAAGTATTTAGATCACCAGTATAACTTTCTGCTAGTGTTGTAAGAGGGCTAATAAATTGATGTTTTCCCTTAGAGCTACTTAGTATAAATCCCTCTTTTCCAGCTCCGGCAAAAGTTTTATAAGAATTTCCATCCACATCATCTTCGTCTATCACCCTACTCTTATCTCTCACATCAGCTACTAACTTACAATTTTCTGATATATCACTCGACACCCCCTCAAACCGATACACTCCCCCATCTCCAGATTCGGTGCTTTTCTCTCCAGCATCAAGGGCTCCATTATCATTACAGTCAAAAAATACTTTGGCATGCCTTATATAGCCAACTGCTACTCTTCCTTCAATAGTAGTTGAAGGTGGTTCTTCTGCTTCATCTCTACTCTTATCCGTAGTATAACCAGCTTCAATAACAGGTAATGGTTTAAGATGATAGGCATAAACATCTTTTCCATTATAGCTTCCACACTTCAATGCTACAATTGGATCTGCATTATTACGTACTCCGCCTTCATAATCTACATATTTAACATTTATAGTCTTTTCTTCATACTGAGTATCTGATTCAACTCCATCTAACCATGCTGGATACCATGTTCCTCCTCTAAAGGGACCAGGATTTTTAGTGGATAACTTAAGATAAGTTCTATGTGGATCATCAAGGGGAAGAGAAGAAAAAACATACCACCCAGGCGAGAGGTTGTTATCATTATAAACAGCATCTATTCCAAGGTCAAACATATCAAACACATCACGCCTTGGTTCGTATAGAGCAGTAATACTAATACTTTTACCATACTTTTGAGCATATCCAGCTTCACACGTTGATAAAACAGTTGCATTATTTCTACTATTAAAGATTTCTGTAATTTTACTTCTTATCTCTGTTATCTTATTATTCAACACAGCTATATCGGTAAAATCAATACCTTTATAATTACGTATATATTCATCTCCAGCGTAAGTAGCAAATTCTCTGGGGTTGATAAAATTGGATGCTATTGTATAATAAGAAAACAACTCAGCAAGCAATTTTGCTCTTCTCTTAAACAGAACACCTTCTCTTGCTATGTAATCAAAATACATCTCTTCCTTACTATTTATTCCTAAGCGAGACATTAAAGTATTCATATCTCCAGTATAACTTTCTGCTAGTGTTGTAAAAGGACTAATAAATTTATATTTTCCCTTAGAGGTACTTAGTACAAAGCCCTCTTTACTGGCTCCGGCAAAAGTTTTATAAGAATTTCCATCCACATCATCTTCATCTATCACCTTATTCCTATCTCTTACATCGGCTACTAACTTACAATTTTTGGTTATATCACTCGATAACCCATCAAACCGATACACTCCCCCAACTCCAGACTCAGTGCTTTTCTCTCCATCATCAAGAATCCCATTATCATTACAATCAAAAAATACTTTTGCATGCCTTATATAGCCAACCGCTACTCGTCCTTCAATACTCCTTGGAGATGCCGGTTCTTCTTCTTCATCTCTACTCTTATCTGTATTATAAGCAGCTTCAATATTTAATGCTTCAAGGTAATAGGCATAAACATCTTTTCCATTATAGCTTCCGCACTTTAATGCCTTAATTGGTTTTCCATTATGTTCTTTTTTGGGATCAAAACCTGCAAATTTAACATTTATAGTCTTTTCCTCATACTGAACATCTGATTCAACTCCATCTAACCATACTGGATACATTGATCCTCCTCTAAGGGCACCATAATTGTTAGTAGCTAATTTAAGATAAGTTCTCTTTGAATCATCAAGGGGTAAAGAAGAAAAAGCATACCATCCAGGTTCAAGAAAGCTATCATTCATAGATGTATCTATACCAACGTCAAACATATAAAACACATCACGCCTTGGTTCATATAGGGCTGTAATACTAATACTTTTACCATACTTTTGAGTATATCCCGCTTCACACACTGATATAATATCTACTCTACTATTACGGATTTCTGTCATCTTATGTTTTAACTCGTCTATCTTAGTATTAACTTCCGCTTCTTGCCAATTTATATTTTTATAGTTAGCTTCGTAATCATCTAAAACATAGGTAACAAATTCTTTGGGGTCGGCAAAATTAGATGCCATTTTATAATAGGAAAACATCTCGGTGAATAATTTTGCTTTTAGTTTAACCTGATCGACATTCTTTTCCATATAGTTAGAGTATATCTCTTCTGGATTACCTACCCCAAACATGGTAGCTAATCCAGCCATGTCTCCCTTATAGTTTTCTGCTATACTTGTAAATGGACTAATAAAGTAATGTTTCCCCTTAGGAGCACTTAGCACAAACCCCTCTCTCCCAGCTTCGGCTAATGTTTTATGAACATCTCCCACTACATCATCCTCATCAATCACTTTAGTTTTATCACTCGCATCTGCTACTAACCTACAATCTTTGGCTGTTTGAGCTGATACTCCCTTAAAGTTATAAACTCCTCCAACTCCAGACTCGGTGCTTTTTTCTCCATTATCAAGAATACCATTGTTATTACAATCAAAAAATACTTTGGCATGTCTTATATACCCGTCTGCTACTCGTCCAGTAATATCCACTGTATCAGACCCATTAGCATTATTAGGATTATCATTTGGATTAGGATTATTTGAATTATCAGAAGATAAATCTGGACTTCCACAACTCATGGTTATCACTAACAACAATACCACCGCACTGTTCCAAACACTAAAACTTTCTTTTATTCTTTTTATAACACTCATTTTCACGTCCTTACTGTTAAATTTTTTTAAAACATTCATTTTTTTATCCTTATTATAAAATTATAAAAATTAATATCTAAATATTCTCAAACTATAAACTTAACCCCTTAAACCCTATCTAGTCTTATCCACAGCATAAGCACTACTTGATACCTCCGACTGTTTAAGGTGATAAGCATAAACATCTTTTCCATTTAGGGTTCCACACTTTAATGCTTTAACCGTGGTTGGATATTCACCGTTTTCTGCATTAAGTGTTGTTATTAAAGCACCTATGGTTTTTTGTTCATATAAAACATCTGATTCCACCTCCTGCAACCATATCGGATATTGAGTTCCGGCACGGAATTTTGGCACTACACCTACTGCCATTTTAAGATAGACTTTATTTGGATCATTAGAAGCATTAGTAGAAAAAGCATACCAACCAGTCTCAAGTCTATCGTCACTAATAGCAACATCATTTAAAAAATCTAGGTAATAACTTGCATCACGCTTTGGATTGTTTATAATATCAATATTAATAGCTTCTTTGTAATTCCTAGCAAATGCGACTTCGCATGAATCTAAAACATCGGAAATACTATCTAGGATTCTATCATCTATCTCAACTATCTTATTGCTAACAGCCATATCCTGATTATAATTTATAGCATTATATTCATTCACAGCATAAGTAATGAATGTTTTCGGTTCAATGAAATTGGATGCCATCTTATAAAAAGAAAACATTTCAGTGAATAGTTTTGCTCTTAACTTAAGAGGAGTACTATCGGCTTGTACATAGTCAGAATACATTTCTTCTTGGTTATTCATCCCTAAGCTAGTCGCTAATGCAGACATATCTCCAGTATAACTTTCGGCTATAGTGGTAAAAGGGCTAATAAAACTATATTTGCCCTTAGGGGCACTTAGCACAAAACCCTGTCTCCCCACGCTAATTAAAGTTTTTTGAACACCATCGTATACATCCGCCTCATCGATAACTTTAGTCTTATCACCCGCATCCGCTATCAACCTACATTCATTTGCTATGTGATGGGGTACTCGGGTAAAACTATATGCCCCCCCATTTCCAGATGTAGCATGCATCTCTCCACTATCTAAGATAGCATTTTCATTACAATCAAAAAAGACTTTTACATTCCTTAAATAGCCACCCCCTACTTTTCCTTTAATATCAATAATTCTATTTTTGACCTCCGCTAACTTATTACTAACAACACTTTCTTGACTATAATCTATATTCTTATATTCATCCACAGCATAAGAAATAAATTCTCTAGGGTAGCTAAAATTGGATACGACCATATAATAGGCAAACAGTTCCGTGAATAGTTTCGCTCTTAGTTTAAGGGGAGCACTGTCTGCTTGTATATAGTCAGAATACATTTCTTCTTGACTATTCATCCCTAAGCTAGTCACTAATGCAGCCATATCCCCCGTATAGCTTTCGGCTATGGTGGTAAAAGGACTAATAAAACTATATTTCCCCTTAGGAGAACTAAAGGTAAAGCCCTCTCTCCCCGCTTGAGCCAAATTTCTATAATTGCCTCCAATTACATCATCCTCATCTATTACAAGATTTTTATAACGTGCATTAGCTATTAACCTACAGTCCTTCACAGTTTTAGCTGATATTTGATTAAAACTATAGACTCCACCGTCTCCAGATACGACTTGTGTTTCTCCAAAACTAAGAGCACCATTTTTATCACAATCGAAAAAGACCCCTACTTTTCTCAAATAACCATCGGCTACTTTTCCAGTAATGTTGACTTTAGCATCTCCAAGGTTGCCACTTTCTATAATTTTATTTTTTATCTCACTTATTTGATTATAAACAGCATCTTCCTGACTATAATCTATGTCCTTATATTTATTTTGATAATCACTTACAGCATAAGGAACAAACTCTTTAGGATCAGTAAAATTGGAGACTATCCTATAATAAGAAAATATTTCGGCAAATAGTCTTGCTCTCAATTTAAGTGATGTAACATCTGTTGCGATATAATTAGAATACATTTTTTCTTTATTGTCCATTCCAAAACTAGTTGCTAGTGCATCCATATCCCCAGTATAACTTTCGGCTATGGTAGTAAACGGACTAACAAAGGTATATTGCCCCTTAGGAGCACTAAGCACAAACCCTTCTCTTCCAGCTTGCGCTAAGGTTCTATAAGTACTCCCCTCTACGTCCCCTTCATCTATCACCCTAGTCTTATCCCTGGCATCAACGATCAGTCTACAATCTCTTGCTGTTCTAGTCAACACTCCTTCAAAACGATATGCGCCCCCAACTCCTGAGTCTACACTTATTTCTCCATCATTCAAAACCCCATTATTATTACAATCAAAAAAGACTTTTGCATTTCTTAAATAGCCAACTGCTACTTTCCCAGCAATGTTGACTTCCTTTTCTTCATTATGAATTGCAACCATCTTTTGTTTTATCTCACTTATCTTAATATTGACAACACTTTCTTCTTGCCAGTTTATATCTTTATAATTATCCTCATAATCAGTTAAGGCATAAGAAACAAATTCTTTGGGATTAATAAAGTTAGATGCCACTCTATAATAAGAAAACATTTGAGTAAATAATCTTGCTTTCAATTTATTGGAGACTGTATTCATTTTCATATAGTTGGAATATATTTCTTCTTTACTATTAATCCCCAAACTAGTTGCTAGTGTGTCCATATCCCCAGTATAGCTTTCGGCTATGGTAGTGAAAGGACTAATAAAGGTATGTTTCCCCTTAGGGGCACTAAGCACAAATCCTTCTCTTCCGGCTTCGGCTAAAGTTCTATGAACACCCCCTAATACATCATCTTCATCTATCACCTTATTCACATCTCTTGCATCGGCTACCAATCTACAGTTATTGGCTGTGTCAACTGATAATCCTTTAAAACTATATTTTCCACTATCTCTGGATTCAACACTTTTCTCGTCATTATCAAGAATGGTATTCTGATTACAATCAAAAAAAATTATTGCATGCCTTAAGTAACCGTCCGCAACTTGTCCTTCAATATCTATTGTATTCGGTTGATTGTCATTATTAGGATTGTCAAATAAATTACCGCTTTGACAACTTACTATGATTATAGAGAGTAGAATAACTAAACTAGTTATTACATTAATATCTTTTTTAAAAAATTTCATCTTTACCCTAAATATGAAATATTGAAGCTATTTTATAAGCTATATTTCCTAATTTTATTGCATTTACTGCATTAAATATTAAAATTTTACCCTCTAATTCGTATTTCTAGGATTATACTTAAAATTACTACAAAAAACAAGTAAATTTTTACCTAGTCTCATCAATAACATAAGCAATATCACCACCATTAACTGGATGTAGTTTATAAGCATAAATATCATCCGCACATTTAACTGCAGTGATTTTATTAAAAGTTGTTCCATCCCTAACGATTTCATAATTCTTATTGACCGTGCCATCATAACTCGTATAAACCATATTAATGTCTTTTTTCTCATATTGAACACTAGATTCTGCTTCTGCTAAACGTATCGGGCTTACTGTATGTCCTATAAAAGATTTTGGATCCCCATCTTGATATAGGGCTAACTTAGTAAAAACACCATCTTTATTGAGAAATGCATAATAACTATTAGTTAATTTATTATCACTAACTCTTAACCCAGCATAACTATTATACGAATTATAGGAAATATCTCTTTCCGGTTCATTCTTCATAACAACGGTTGCTCCCAGTTCAGTTTCTCGAAGTTTAGTTTGACAGGATGCCGTTACTGCTGCAGGATCATCATCTGAGGAAGAAGGCCACCAAAAAGAACCTTTCGCTAAGTTTCTATACACATTAACTATATAGGCATAATATGATTTTTTGGAAACTATTTTCTTAAGGAAATATGCATAAATATTTTTACCATTAAAAGGACCGCAATTAACTGCTTTAATCATATTACTAGTATCTGTTGTATCTATTTCATTAGTCACATCCATTCTTACAATACCACCATAATCAGCTGTCTCAAAAGTATGAACTGGGAATTCTTTTACTTGATACAAAACTAAGGACTCATAGGCATTGGTTATAAAAACTGGATAGGTAGCCGCCCCCCGACCTAATGCTCCTACATCATCAATATTTATAAGTAATTTAGAAAAAGAATTTGGCTCTTGCCAATCTCCTTTAAAAATATACCATCCCGTAGCCAAATCTTTATCATCTATTATTGGCCATTGAGATGAATTTATTAGGTCTCTAGTTGGTTGATCTAAAATTGTAATTTTACTATTTATCTGTTTCTCACAGGCAGAAATAATAGTTGCAGCTAAGGGATCTATCTCAACATTCGGATAGACTGGAGGGTTAATCTTGTTAGAAAAGTTTTCTTTAATTTCATTTAGCTTTTCTTCCACGATATTACCTTGATTAAAATCTATACTCTTATATGTATCAAAACCATCTACCGCTTGAAAAACTATCTCGGATAATGAAGATTCTTGTGACATCTTCTTATAATAGGATAATAAGTAAGTAAGCATTCTTGCTTTAGCTTTAATTCGTTGATTGTTATCTACTATGTAATTAGAATAGATGTTTTGGTTATTCAAACCTAAATCTCTTATCAATCCACTCATATCTCCCTTATAGCTCTCTGCTATGGTGGTCAATGGACTAATGAAGGTATGTTGTCCCTTAGGAGCACTAAAAATAAATCCTTCTCTTCCAGCTTCGGCTAAGGTTCTATGAACACCCTCTAATATATCATCCTCATCTATCACCTTATTCTTATCTCTTGCATCAGCTATCAATCTACAATTTTTTACTGTTTCAGATAATATTTCTGTAAAGCTATAGGCTCCACCAATCCCAGACTCGGTACTTTTCTCTCCATTATCAAGAATACCATTATCATTACAATCAAAAAAAATTATTGCATGCCTCAAATAACCATCCCCTACTAGTCCATCAATATTAATTATTCTATTTTTTATTTCTTTTATCTTATCACTAACAAGAAGATCTTGACTATAATCTATATCCTTATAATTATCCTCGTAATCTTTTAAGGCATATCCTATAAATTCTTTGGGATCAATAAAATTCGATGCCATCCTATAATAGGAAAACATTTGACTAAACAATCTTGCCCGCAACTTAACTGGATCAGCATTCATGGCTATATAATTAGAATATATTTCTTCTTTTTTGTTTAGCCCTAAACTAGTTGCCAATGTTGCCATATCTCCAGTATGACTTTCAGCTATGGTGGTAAACGGACTAATAAAGGTATATTTCCCCTTAGGGGCACTTAGCACAAAACCTTCTCTTCCAGCTTCGGCTAAGGTTCTATAATTACTTCCATCCACATCGTCTTCATCTATCACCTTATTCTTATTTCTTGCATCGGCTACTAATCTACAGCTTTTTGTTATATTAGTTGATACACCCTTAAAACTATAGGCTCCCCCAACTCCAGACTCGGTGCTTTTCTCTCCATTATCAAGAATCCCATTAT
>JAULBM010004282.1:0-11906 GCA_032357055.1 Geukensia granosissima | reverse complement strand
GGGATAATTCTTTCTTTTGAATGAATATAAATACAAAGGCAGAATCGCACAAATAAATTTATGAAGCTCAAAAATCAAAGAAAAGCCTGACATAGAATATAATTAAATATACATGTACAATTTTTATAATTCTTGTTACCTGCCAAGATGTAAGACCAGCAAAAAAGAAGTACAATGCTGGTACCCATGCAACTACTGCACATACACAGAACAAGATAGCTAATGGATGCAGTCGCTCTTTGTTTCTCAGCTGAAAAATAAAACAAAAAAAAAACATTATTTTGTATAAAATAATTAAAAATCTTAAAAAATCAGATATAAAAGTTCTTCACAAAGTTGATTAATAAACTTCCAACATTAGTTTTTGTTTTTGTTTGTCATAAAAAAAGTGAATTTACATTGACCACATAACCTGGATTTTCTTGTCATGAATCTATAGCTTGGGACAACCACAGTAATTTTGATAATCCTATATTAACAGTGTTAAACCTATTTCAACAATGTTTAACCTAGTTTAATAATGTTAATTTACATGAATGCCTGTTCATTCTACATTTTCTCCTTTATGGGGTTCCTGCATTGATAATGTTAAATATTCAATAAACAGTTGTTAAGACTTAGAACAGAAAATGCATCCATTAAAAAAATATCATCTTTTAGTCAGAAAAATATAGTAAAATGATAATTGTCCTGCATTTTTTTCACATAACTTGTAATCAAAACACCATGTGTACAATAAGTTATACCATGTGTGTTCTCTGAAATTGGATTTCGTCCACCAATGGCTCCAGCTTGGTGTTGCCGCTGCACTAAGGTTTTTGTTTTGTTATGTAGTTTGTTTGGGAAAATCCAAGCACTAGGAACAATTCCTTAACATATGTCAAGTGATAGATTGTCCCAGAAAATCTGGGGGCACTAAGCAAAGAGACCTGATAGTGTAGTAGCGACACCATATCGTGATCAATGGGCATAAGTCACTTGAAAAATGAGACATAAATCCATTTATGTTAAGAATAAATTTATGCTTTGTACTTAGAGAAAAGGCAAATAAATGTTAAAGGCTATAATTTATAAAAGGTTACTTTGAAAGTACTTTAATTCATTGGTACCTGCTTTCATGGTTTTGAAAAGTCTGACAGGTTTTTAGATTCTTGAACTCTTGGCTCTACATTCTGCATCCTTAAATGCTGTGGAAAAATGTATTTAAATGGGAACTTTTTAATGTTTTACTGGACCACAAAATCCAAGAAACTTGGTACCCCAAAAACAGTAGTACTTTTACAGTATTCTATTGAACAAGCTAAAACATACAAATGAACATGATGAAAAACTGATAATTTTCTATCATCAAATCATATACCTTCATAACAGTGTAATAAACAGTATAAAACATTAAATTTCCTATAAATATGGATAATAAGTAGCTGGCAAAATCTCCAGGCTTCGTGATAGCTCCAAATATTGCACTGAAACAAAAATGAACTGATTTTTTTAAAATGTAAAAATATTTTAAAATCATATCATTTTATAAGTATACATAAACCGACTCATTGTTATATTTTGTAAAACTACATTGTATGGTTGAAAAGTAAATCAAAGTATTTTCTGTTTTTGTCAAGGATGAAGAATTAGATTTGTTTTATCTTGCACTTTGTAGCTCAACTGTTCAAGTTTTAACAACTAAAGGTTTTAAATTTTAAAAAAATTTAACTGGACTGAACAACACTTTGCAAACCAATGGTGTTTGAATGATTCAAGTTTTTAAGGCGATACCTCACAAGGCAAAAGTTCAAGGGAAACCTTGACTCTTTCTAACTTCAAAGTGACTAGTCAATGCTCTTGCCCCTAAATGCTGCATTCTTAGCTGAGAAGAAAAAAATACCATTTCAATATCTCTGGGTTAGTAGCACATTACTGTGACTAAGCATTAGGTTTTAACAAATGACTGCCTCTTTCCTGAAAATACATTAGTGTGACTCTTAACAGTAAACACATATTTTACGGACACAGAAATGATCCTTAATGGAAAATCTGATTACAACCAGGATAAAACTTACTTGAGAAGTATAGAGCATTAAACGATAAGACAAGCTTGTCCATAAAAGTCTTCAGATATATACAATGAAAGACCTTCTAAGAAAATTCTATCCAAAATTCATACAAACAATGCAACAGAAAAGGGACACTAGAAAGTCTATATTTTTGAACATCTGTACAATGACATCTATACACTCTGATTGACTGATGAGTTATTTGATTGGTCACAAATTTTTTAGGAACAGTAATGTAGCAAGTCTCAATAATGGAAATATAGTAAAAGCTGCGGTAATTTTTTGGGTCCATTTATGGTTTGACCTAGCCTGAGATCAAATTCACAGCAATCTAAATTTGAGCAAACACATAACCAATAGACCAAAGAGATGGTTCTATAATGCTAGAGGTCAGCAGTTTCCATCAACTTTCTTTCAAGTCAAATCAGCAGAGTTACTTACACAATACAATAAATTCTAAACTTACATGCTGAAATTTATACTGTTTCCCAATAACAAGAATATAAATCTGTCCTAAAAAGTAGAATGAAAAAATCTCAATAAGGTAAATTGTATCCATTTAATCAAAATTTACAGAGTAATCTCCCCTTTTAATACTAATAAATTGGGAGAGGTAATTAAATTGTATTACTTTTTTTAAAACAAATCTGATTTTTCCAAACAATTTTGATTAAAGGATCAATAAATTTGATATAAATAAACAATGTTTTTTTTAAACCTTTGACTCGATATTGAAGAAATTAATTCTTAAACTTTATGCTCTTCAAATGTAAGTTTAATCAGATTCATCATGCCCGAAAGGCTATACTATCTTAATACTTTCTGGGAATTACAAAATTGTAAACTGATGTTGATATTTCTGAATTTTCTGTGATAAATCATTTTAATGTACAAAAACCTGGCAGTACAGATAATTTTTGCAAAATAGCTTGCTTACAGGAGATGTTGCCTGAAACAGTAACGATCAAGCTATCTACCATTCCAGGATTTTTACAAGACATTATTTGTAAAATATATCTTCCATGAGCATACAAGAAATGCAAAATAAATATTAATTATGCACAATACTAGACATTCTTAATAAAACATCAAATCTAGATATTTATAGACTTTTCAAGATAATATTACTAATTGCCTGATTGTTAGGAAGAATAAACGTAAGTTTACTGGTACCTTGTACATTGGTCGAGGACAGGTACAACAATTCTGTCTAATCTGTATCCAGGTTTGTCTAAATATTTCCCTATTTAACTTCCATCGTCCCATGTAATATATATACACACTCATAATCAAACTGCACAGTATGTAAAACGCTGCAAAAACCAACCAGAAAATCTCTGTTCCTTCCAACTGTCAAATAAAGCAAGAACATCTGATGTATTGGATTTCAAATTTTCCCGGACAGCCTGTGCTGCCACATCTAAATTTTTTTCTATACTATTTTTGGAATAAAATGAGCAATGTGCACATCAAAATCTACATAGGGGTAATCCTGAGAACCAATTAATTAACTAAATGCAAAAAAGACCAAGATATAATTCTTGGAGTTTGATTCAGAACAAATATGACTGCTAAATTTGACATTTTTAGGTAAATATGTGAAGAATATTCTTTCCCATTCTCAACACTCTTAAATTAAATAAAATATAATTGAATTTTTTGGACAGTTGGCCTGAATATTTATTTTCAATACTCTAAAATACAATGAAATATACTAAGTTTTTTTGGCCATTTGGCCCATCAGAATATTTATATGTTTGTGCTAATCCTTAACATACAACACCTACCACTCCAATAACAGCTATGAATATAACAAAGGCCATAAATATAAATGATGTATGAGCTTTAGCACTGATATCAGGGTGCCGGGACTGGTAGATCTTCAACATACACAGACATGCTATTATATACATAAATGATGTATCTACAAAAAAGCATATGTATTAGTTTTTATTGTGACTCCTATTTACTGAAAAGATAGGAAAAAAGAAGTAAACAACATTTTTGATATATGTTCATTTCATACAATATATATTTGTATCAACAGAAAAAATTATTTACTAATGAATTTTAATAATTAATATTATACATTGAACTACAGAATATTTAATATTCATAGCAAATAATTACTACATAAGACTTACTGGTCTTGCGAGGAAATCATAAATTCAGTTTGTTTAATAGTTAAATTTGTGATCATGTTGGAAATCCTATAGACACCAGTAGCAGACTTACTGCCTTATTACTATGAATCCAAGTTTATGGTCAAACTCCACAATGATAATTTTAAATTTGCTTCAATAGACATTTTGATCATGTCTACTGCTATCTTGATCATAACCAAATAGTATCAATTGTCTTTGGGTTGTGAACTAGCTGTCAGAAACAGTGAGTACTTTTTGGTTGTCATTGCCTTTTGTTATTACTTTAAATAGAAAATTTGCACTGTGTATCAACTTCAAGAGTTTTATTGATTGTTTTATGTCACTTTGTCATACCACTGTCCCAGGAGACCAGAAGGAATAAGCTCTCACAAACATGTTAAACACAATCACATTCTTTATCTGCCTGTCCCAAACAGGAACCTGTATTCAAGTGGATGCTGTTTTTGTGTTTAACTGATACTCATTTCACATTATACACTTAACTGGCTAATAACTGTAAATTTTGAATGGTCTCACATTTTACTTTGAAGGTCTTTTTATAAAGCTTGCCTTACATTGTAGATCTTTGTTCACTGCTTATTGTGGCAGATGTTAGGTGGTTGTAAATTTGAACTTTTTGGATGGCAGTCTCATAATCTCCTATTTCCACAGTTACAAATGTTATTCCATTCTATCGATCTCAAGTGTTAAATTCAAGTGTGGTTGTCGATGTTTTATTAGTCATTTATTGTTATATGTTCACCATTTTTGCTTTAGATTAGGTCAATTGATGTGTTTTATGTATAGTTTCACAATTTGTAATTCGGGGCCTTTTACAGCTTCCGTTATGGTATGGACTCTGGTTCATTGTTGAAGGCCATAATGAGACCTGTAGTAGTTTAAATTCAACTGTCACTTAGTGGGTGGCTTTCTCATAGACAATAATGCCAAATCTCCTATTTTTATATGATTAAAGAGGGGTGGTTCTCAATTTGCTGGAAAATTCAAATTTAGACAAATATTGGTTCACAATTTCCATTTTATAAGAAAAATATTATTTGATTATTATCAAGTTTTTATCAAAGTAGTCAAATCAAGAAATCAAGTAATTTTAATCAAGTTGTTTCAGGTACGATATTAAAATTTTAATTTTGATGTCAAAATTAAGGCCTTAATCTGCTTTTTTTATTAAATTAAATTTTAACCCCATTTTAAACTTTATTAAAAAAAATGATTAGTTGTCAACCTTAAATTCAATATTTTCAGAAAAACAAAAGTTGAAAATTATTACATGTCAAGAGCACCACTCTGCATCAGCATAATACAAATACAGTCACTTTTTCACTTATGTTAAAAACTGCAAAAAATGGTTCTCAAACATTATTCGGTAAAGTTTAAAATGCTTATTTATATCATTCTGCTTTACTTTCTATAATTACAGAAACATCTTATCAGTGATCACATGCTCAAAAGCAATGAAAAAATTCCTATTTAATTAACGTACTGTATATACTGTTTTCCTCATGTTAAGCCCCCTCACCTTAATTTTGATTGGAATCCTTAGGCATTCTTGCACAAGATTTAAGAACAGAAAATTCTTTGAGAAAAAAACAATGAGGGACATTTAAGTGAGAGGAACCAAGAATTATTCATTAGGGGTGATTCACAACTTCAAAAACAAAAAAATCTTAGAACCGGACTTGAAAGAATTCCAGAATTTGTCCATTCTTATAAGTGCACCCTTGGTTTAATTTTAAAGTTGCCCTGGGCACTTAGTATAAGGAATGTGGTACATGGTTTTCAACAAAAAAAGACCATGCATCCTGATGTTAGAATCACAGGGGTTTACACTTAAAACTGACCTTGCAGCAGATAAATAAAATTAAAATAAACAACATGTTGGTGTAATTGATGGTCAGAGATCAATTACAATATTTTTTTTAGATTTCCTGCATAAACCAAATTACTTTTTGTGGCAAGAAATGACAGCATTCACAAAAATGTTCAGCAGCATTTTAACATCATGGGTAGATTTAACATCATGGGTAGATTTAACATCATGGGTAGATTTAACATCATGGGTAGATTTAACATCATGGGTAGATTCAACATCATGGGTAGAGTGAAGATGTTTTCAACAGAACAATGAAATTTCAGGAAATACTGTGAAAATAGTAATATTAGCAGTGTATTCAATTTCCATATCTTGGCTATCTAAAGGAGGTACCCAACACCTAAGGGAAATACCTCTGTAAAAATCATCTAAACATTTTAATCAAGCATCATTTTATATTAAAATAAATGCATCTCAGTGATCAAAATTTTTGATGACGAAATTACTATATATCTGTTGAAATAATTCCAGAGAAATGTGTGGTTCAAATGTCTTGAAATTTTCATGTTTTCTTTCTTTCATCAAAGTAAATGTCAAAACAAATTATAAAGAAAATTAAACGAGCAGAATTTATTTTATTGATAGTGTATGGTACCCCCTTAATTTTCCTGCGAAAATATGTACAAACAAAATGACAAAATTAACCTAGACAATTCATAGCATTAAGCAGTAAAAAAAGAACTGTGAACATATAAAGAAGAAAAAATCTATGAAAATTGCAAAGTGGGATAAATGTTAAGGAGATCATGTTCCATCTCTGTATGAAACCAAGGTTATTGTTAAATCTAGAGTTCCCATCAGTCGTTCAACATTCATCACTGGCCTTATTTTGTCAAGAGCATCACATGCTGTTCTTAATGTAACAAGTTCCAAGTAATTCATAAAAAAATTCAAAACAAGTCATTTTACTAAATAAAATTCACCAGCACAAAATAGCACTTTTCTGTAGGATAATTGGAAAAACTTGCAACTGTGGTTTTTGCAGAATAAAGATTCACTTACAAGCAATGGCTCTGTTGTTGTATGATGCTGCCATAGAATGTAACTTGATACTCCTTGTGTAGTAAGCTATGGCCTCCTCATAATCACCAGCTCGGAAAGCCTTAAAATAATTAAATCATAAATGTAATCACCAGCTCGGAAAGCCTTAATGTAATTAAATCATAAATGTTTTCATCAGTTCAAAAGCCTTAAAGTAATTAAATTATAAAGTCATCTTCAACCTAGAGAGGTTAATCATACATCTTATCATTGGACTCAGAAAGAAAAAAGTCAAACGAACAAATTGAAGTGTTCCTTAATCTTTCACACACTGTACATATATCTTGCAAATTTCTTAATTTCTTTATTAACATTTAGTATATGGCCTGTTGTTTACAAATCACACTTATTTGATCAGAGCAATCTAGAGCTAACTGTAAGGGATTCCATCCATGTTGTCCAGTCCTTTAGGCCTTTCATAAATATTTTAGTTTTTATAAAACACAAATTGTGTTTAAACAAGACACACTGTGAGCAAAACACACAAATGATACTCCACCAACACCATGGATTATCTGACCTTGAATGAGCAGGGATGAATTTCCTTCCTATGTCCATATCTAAACACTGCATCTTATATTCATGAAAAGTTTCATTGAAATCCATTGAACAATTTAGAAAGAGATGCACTTACAAGGTATGTGGGCTGACTGACAGACAGGCAGGGTAATATACCCCAAAACTTTGTTTGTGGGAGGGGGCATAATAATTGATAAAGCTACTCACTTCATTTCCCTTGTCTTTCTCTTTTCCTGCTTTCATGATTTTTTCTTCATCAGTCATACCTACAACAACAGAAAAGAAATAAAAGCTACTGTCAACAGATGGCGCTAAAATATTAATTTCTATTTGATGATTATTGTAAAATTAGTAGATATTTACTGACATAATCTGATTGCATAAGAAAATGAAATCTTCTGTAATTTCAAAAAATCAAACCTTGATTTTAAATCTGTACTTCTGTCAGAATTTAGTTACTTTTTAAAAGAAAGAATATGGAATATATGCTGGTAAGAAACAATCCACATCTTTTTTAGATTGTGTACTGCATAATTTCTTGTTAAGATGTTGCCTTTAGTTCACTAGATTCCCGTGGGGCACAAAACAAGTTCTTACAAAAAGTGTCTTACATCTTTGTCAGCCTGCTTCTTCAAAAATATATCTTCCATGCCAGATTTAAACTTCAAAACTTTCCAATTTATAGACAGTGTCTTATGGTTCTTCTTAAATCGAATTTACTTTTTTATTCATTTTTTTGGAGGAAATTTGATGAAAATTGATTTTTAACTAATGTCCTACAAAGAATGGACCCACATAGTCGATATTTAGGAATAGGACATAGCATATATTTACATAGGGGACCATCTCAAATTTGTTTCTGGAATTGGACTGAAGAATTTTTGGTAAAAGAATTCACAGCTTCTTTCAAAATGAAGAACCTTTATTAATAGCAATGTTCTTTTAATTTGTCTGATTATTCAATTTTATGCTCATAACCTGTCATGTTGATATCTTTGTCTTTCTTTGGAGGTAAACATTTCACATTGACTGATTGATTGAATGTTGCTTAAAGTCTAGCAGCAAATATTTCATGCATATTGAGGACGATAGCATGTTAATGAACAATGATGAATAAACCCAGCCTTGTACTAGACTGACAAGCTGAATCAGATTTTTACCATGCTAGCTCATGAAAGCAGCAGTCTGCAGGAAACCATGACAATTTTCCCAGACACATTATTCTGATTCTGAGCCGAACAGTCTTTGCTCTCACAGCTAAATGCTTTGTGCTAAGCAGAGGAACAGCAGATACAAATTTTAAAGTGTTTGGTTTGACCTGGCTGGGGATAGAACCCACAACCTTCAGCACTCAACGCAAGGATGCTAACCATAACACCATCCAGGTGGTTGGTTTACATTTCATGCTAATTACCTGTGGTGTTGATATTTGTGTCTATTTTTGGAGGTTTAGACTTTTTGGTTACCACTTTCTTTTCTTCCTGTTTGTCTACCTCATCAAGTTCTTTATCAATATCAAATCTGAAACATAAAAATCAAATTATTCAGACCAGGTTTTCCTGGAAAAATCCGAGGTGATTTTTTATTTTTTATTTAAGCCAAAAACCAAAAAATTTACAAACTCAGTAAAGCATGAATGGTAGGTCACAATTGCCTTTATATGCCAAGATGATTACCTTTTAAAATATAATAAACAAACTTAAAACTGATTCCATTGTTGCATTACATTTAAGAAATAATTCATAGAGGTCATAATTTTGTTGGAGATTTTAATATAAGTAACATTATCTTTGTAAAATTTTACCCGGAGGGATAGCCAGGTGTAAAATTTACAAAGATAATGTTATCTTCATTTAAATCAAAAGCAAATCTACAACCTCCAGGAATTACTTTGATTCTTATAGAACTATTATGGTACTTTTGAAATGAAAGACAGAACTAACTTTGTCATTCCAATGACCTCACACTCTCAATTGTGGAAAAGGTATTATAAACTTTATCATGGGAACTTTGGTGAGAATCAAATAAAAGAAAACATTATGAAACAGTAACAATGAATTTAATTCATAATCACATATCATTATACAAAAGCCCATGAAGTATGTCACACTTAATGTTGAAGCATAAACAGGTGAAATTAACATGGTGACATGATTGAAGCATAGTGCCTGCAAGTCATAAGTTATTGGAGATTTAACTATGGGTAAATCCTGTTGATATTCTCAGGACCCTATATTAGAATTTTAATTTTGATTCTAAACTAATTTAAGCCTTTAACATATAATTCAGACACTACTATTGGTAGAAGTGTAGTGTAGAAAATAAAAAGTAACAAAGGCTGCTACTTTGGTCCACAGAGCCCACATTTTCACATTGTTAAAGTCATCTCTGTATCAAGACCAGCACATTTGAGGAAAACTTGAGAGAGTCTTAGAAATAAAGTAAATCAAGAACAATATCTCTTGCAAAATTTTATTTCTATGTAGAATATTTGTAATTAATTTCTCAAACATGCAAAGCTCATGAGGCAAATAAATTATAGAAATGTGTACTGTAGCAGTTCCTGAATTTAAATTAAAGTATTTTTGTAGGTTTTTGACATGCATGAATTCACCTCTTGTCTGATTTTTATATGGACTACTACTTAAGCTATATTTACTTGTCCCATTCTTTGTAATTTCTTGGTGTCACACGTTTATTTTTCTTAGAAGCTTCATTTGCTTGGTTCTCCTGAAAAGAAAGAATGTATAATTACTCATTCTTTAATTATTATGTAGTATTTGGGTCTTTTGAGCAGTTTTTTGAAAAGATGATCATTAAGCCACAACACAACATGTAATATAGCAGACTTTAATTGTTGTTGTCATGAATTAGTTGGCATTTGAGATAACATTATAGCAGCAAATGTACTCAAATAAAGATTATTAAAGAGAAAAAAATCTGACATTATCAAAACAATGCAGGTTTGATTATCATTTTTAAAAACATTGTAAAAGATTCTTTTATGTATAACAATCTTGAATGTTTCTCCTGGTGAGAGTATTAGCAAAGTCTTATTGCATTGGGTGTTATTTTGGTAGGTGTAAAATTTATTTTAAAAGCAAAAATTATTTGTAACACAAGGCACAACAGCTTTATCAAAGGTCAGCTGTAAGTAAAGATGTACAAACCTGACTTGTGTGTCCATTTATGACCCCTGATCTTATGGGAGGTAACTCTGGGTCATTAAATTCATCTAAAATTTTCTTTTTATTGGATTCCACAGTCTTCATTTCTAATTCCCAGTTCTGTCAAAAATCAAACAAATAAATGTCTGATAAAACCATGTCTTTCTGTTTATATATTTGATACCAAAAACTATTATAGAGCTTGTTTTACTTCTCTACTACCAAGCTCTGGTCAAGCTTCAATAACTCTTACATTTGTAATTTTACAAGCTGAATAAAATTCTGTATATATGTGTGTGAGATATCTAGCTCATGTTAAAATCTCCACAAATTAAGATTCCCATTTTTTATTCCGAAAGACAGGAGAAAATGACAAATATGTTTACTTTATTATAAAAATAAAGGATATGGAATATATATGACAACCAATTCCTTATTTATATTTTTCATAAAGTCATCTGAGGACAAAGCATTAAAACATTAATGCAGATTAGGATCTAGGAAGAATGTAAAAATAGGAGTTGTTGCATGATTGTCCATGAGACAGCCATCCACCGAATGACAGTAGAATTTAAACTTCCACAGATCCCATTAATGCCTTCAATAATGAACCAGAGTCCATACCACAACAGAAGCTGTAAAATGAAACTTTACTGAGATCAAAGCCCTTTACCAAGAAACAATTTTTGGAGAAAGGGCAACAAAAAGATAATTCATAATTTGCATTTGAAAAATTTCATTACTATGAAAAACTAACAGTATCTCCCTTTACTCCAAAAAGGTAATTTCGTATAAGAAGACAATCTACTGTGATTTCTTATCATATTGAGACTGACAACCCAACCTCCTGTAAACTCAACTAAGAGGAAGGGAAGGTATCTGTTTAGTATCCACATATGTGAAATCCTAACTACTCTTAAACAAGTGTGGACACAAAATTGTCTTGCCTGTATATGCGGCTTTGACCCTATAAACCTGTGGACACAATAATTTTCTAATCAAGATATATCTGAAAGTAATACCACAAAGACATTTAAATAAAACAAATCAATTTTTGAAAACATGATAAAGAAGGTAATTCTTGATCAAT
>JAULBM010004271.1:0-11906 GCA_032357055.1 Geukensia granosissima | reverse complement strand
GAACATATAACAATAAATAACTAACAAAACAACAACAACCACTGGGCTACAGGTTCCTGGCTTGGGACAGGCACATATGTATGTGGCGGGGTTTATCTTTCTAATGAACCATAGCAATGATGATTATGAGGGGATGTCTTGTAAACATTAAAGGTTTATTAATTGGGCAAATTAAGACTTTATTTACTTATACAAGAAAACATGATTAAAATAGAACAAGGGAGATAATTACAGCATCCTATATAATAATTGTACAAGTTCATCATTTACTTGTCCAAGTAAGATCCATGACTGATAATAACATAATTATTTGGCCAATTTGATCACGTTTATCTTGAACACAGTTGAATTATGTTCACTGATATCATTCTTTCATGTGAAAAACTGAAATTGCAATAAGTTCAATGTTAAACTCAGTCACATCAATGCTGTCACCTTGAATTTCTGACCAGCAAACTATTAACAAAGTTAAGGATGAGACCACCAAACGTAGAAGCAAGTGGGAATGGGCTACCGGAAGCAAACTTTTATGTAAAACTGAAGTTCTACACAAGGTGGCACAGCCCAATAACATTGGACACTTGTACATATTAACACTATGGTAAGGTTAAACACAGTATTGAGCTGGACACACTAATATGATAGACACAGTAATGTGCTGAACACTAAATTGCATCTTCATCCACTAAGACACAATTAATCAGAATAAACCAGAGGCTCCATGGAACCTGTAATCGCTCGCTTGGCGAATGGTTTGTTGAACAATCATTTCTACAAAAAAAAAATTCCAAACGACCAATAAGAATACATAATTGGCCCTGGCGGCCATGTTGATTTTGGGATCATCACCAATTTCATAACTCTGGAAATGGACCACCTGCTTATTACATTTCTGCCAAAGAAACCTATTTCCAAAAAAAGACAAAAACGTGAAATTCCTAAAGGGTTCAACGTTAAAATAAGTTTCTTCATGACAGCTATTTTGAAATCACAAATTAAGTACAGGACCATCTATCAATCATTCCTGCAAAGAAACAATCCAATCCACTTTGTAGTTTCTGACAAGAAGATGTTTGAAACTTGGACCAGTCAGAATGAATAATTAGCCCTGGCAGCCATGTTGAATGTTTGATCGGCACCAATTTCATAAATCTGGCAAAGGACCACCTGTATAACATTTCTGTCAAGTTTGGTTGAAATCTGTTGAGTGGATTCAGAGAAGAAGATGAAAATGTAAAATTCACATAGCTTAGACTGTTAAACTACTGTAAGTTTCGTCATGGCAGCCATTTTGAATTTCCGGTTAGCAAATGATTCATAAGTTGAGTACAGGACCATCTAACATTCATTTCTGCAAAGTAACAATCCAATCCACTATGTAGTTTCTGACAAGAGGAATTTTAAAACTTCAACGTCAACCAATCAGAACGCATAATGTTAAATTTTGGACCGGTGTCATACGATATTTTGACCCCCGCCAGATTTGACAAATAAAAATATTTTAAAAATATTACCGACCTACTAACCTTCTAAAAATTTAAAAGGGTACTCAGAAACACTACATTATTTAGGCCTAAATAAACAGTGTTACAGCAGAGTACGTTTGAATATCTTATGCCACATTTCTAATTTTTGGATTTTCAATAACCGCATGCTTTATATCTGAATTTACCATAATTTAAACCTTTCCTTTCTTTTGAGCCATCACTTAAACAAGCCAAGGTCCTTAATATAAACCTATCCTTACTTAAACAAGTTAAGTTCCCTCATATAATCATATCCATAAAAACCATAACCTCAGAAATAAAGAACATTTGGATAGTTGCCATAGTAACAAGGTACACTGTATTCTAAAGGTTTAAGAGATTTTCATTTATATTAATACTGAAACAATGGTGTCACGTACTAGCTTTGGCTAGTAGCGATTTACCCCACTGCCAGAAGCCCAATCAAATCTTTGTTTACTTGGGAAATAAATGTGTTTCTGTTTTAACATTATCGAATGAAATTGTCATAAGTTTCAGTTACATGTTTCTTTATTCACAAATATTTTAGAATAAAACGTAAATGGAAAAACCACCCATCAGAAAAAAATCGATTTTTATCCTTAGTTGGTACAAATACCGTCAGCAAAATCGTGACGTTGGAAATCTTTGTTTTGTAATATTAAAAAGTTCAGGAAAATGGAACAATAAACTTAGAAATGATTATAATCTCACAATTATACCGTCTCCCAACGAACTCCACATTTGACAATAAGAAAATATATGGTTTAGGGGTGGAGATCTCAAACGTTTAAGACAAATTTCCGAATTTTTTCATATTGAGAGGGTGGAGCAACCCCTGGGAATAAAATTTATAATACTGCTGATAGTCTCATGTCATATGAAATAACAAAATACAAAATTAAGGGGTGGGAATCTGATCCATTTTAGAGTAATTAGCAATTGATATTAAAGCAAAACAGATAATGTTATAGTAATTGAATCATATGTAGTCAAAATATTTAGTAATTATAAAAATGTTCTGAATATTTGGATTTTCAGTGTATTCAAGTTTTGATATTAAAGAAAAACGGATGATGTTATGGTAATTTTGGGGTTTTTAACATTTAACAACACCAACCAAAGACGTTTTCTGATGAAAGGTTAATTTATTTGATTTTAAATTTTCTAAAAACTAACCTGCTAAAGATGCTTAGGTAGATTGTATTTAAGGAATAATTACTGATACAATTTGTTAATTAGAAACTCAAGGATTTCCTTTTTAATACAAAATCATATTTTCCATCTACTGAAACTATATCCATTTTATATCGACTGATTTTACTGGAATGAGAGGTTACTATTTATGATACTTGTACAGAATAACGAAATGTTGACAGAAATTTGTTTTATTTGTATTTTAAACACTCGGTCTCCTGATTATAAAGACTTAAATATTTGCCTGATTTTAATGGCTCGTTTTTCATTCCACCACCTGTGATGTCTTTATAATCTGCAAGAAACTGTTCTAAAATATATTGCACAAACCTTAATAGCAGCCTGTAACCGTTGCTGTGTCTCTTGGTGCATTTCTTTGGCTTTACCGTTGTATTCTTGTAACTAGAAAGACAATATTTAATAAATAACTGGCACAAACATCTATGAATATCAATAACCTAATATCATGAATAAATAGGTAGCCAGTGATTTAAAAGAAAGGCCAAAGGTCCCTCAGAGTAAATGTAATTTTTAAATAGAACTCTACTGACAATACACAGACCTAGAAAATAATTAAGTACTTCAAACATCGCGAATCTATAATTTGGAATGTCCAAAATAATTGAATATACCGTAGAGTACTCTACAAGAAGACAGATTGAATTAAGTAATCTTTTATACCATATTTGTAAAATGTGTGAAATGTTTAAGGTTTGTCTCTTCCAATGTTCCTTCAAAATAACATGGCTCCAACATATTCCTTAATTTCGCCACATGTAATTGGAATTCAAAGATACTAAAGGGACAGACAGAAATCGATAAGTCGGAAGGCAGACAAGACCACGGCCAACAAAATAAAACGAAAGACAACATATAACACACGACACTACACTGAAAACCAAAGCTGGAGTAGCACGAACCTTACAAAACCAGGGTTAGTTCAGGTGCTAAGAAGGGTAAGCAACCCCTGTTCCAATAGTGTTTTGTTATGTGTGGTGGACATGTTTAAATAGACTGTCGGCATTTCAATGCCAACAAACTGAGGACCCTTCTCGCTGATTTTTTAATTTTTTTTCCTATGACGCTGACTTCATACTGATATATTGGTGACCAAATTCATACATGTATCTATGAATTATGTTGTCATGCAGAAGCTGTAGTATGGTTTCAGGAGAGAGGGGTTTAAGCTATGGCTTATCTGTTGTTTGCATGTCTATGCTATACCTTAATTTCAACTACTGAAAGGACGAGGGTCGTTAAGGCCCATTTTTGGCCCATGAATTTGGCTAAAAAATATAAATATGTATTCCTTTCGTATTTTAAATTCAGAAATAAAAATGTTTGAAGCTTTTGAAGAACTGTGATCCAGTGGATGCTTTTTTCTGGACCCTATCAGGGATACTAAAGAAGCAGAAAGGTTTACTTCATATATAGACTTACACCTAGAAATTGACAATCAAGGCGGGTTGAGAACAAAACTTCACGACAAGAGCGATGACTTTGATTTTCCGATTGTAAACTTTCCGCTCATATCTAGCAACATTTCAGTTGCGCCTGCATACGGAGAGTACATTTCTCAGTTGGTATGCTTATGCTTCCCATCAGGATTTTATTGATAGAGAGTTTCAGCTGACAAGAAAGCTACTGAGCCAAGGGTATCTAAGGGGAAGTTTAGAGTCATCGCTCTGAACTTTTTCGGTCACCATCATGTTTTGTTGACCCTTACGAAATATCTATTTCACTAATGACAATTGGTATCTTCCAATTGTCCTGAAAACAAATCTGTTCCTTATCCAGTTCTGACTCACATTGTTTGTGACTACACATTGGTTTTGTCTACTGAGTAACAGAACAGGTGCCACTTCTGGTAGCTTACCCTGTACCTGAGCTGAGGACACCCAGGTGTTTGTAGGGTTCGTGTTACTCCAGCTTTAGTTTTCAGTGTACTGTTGTGTGTTCTCTATATTTCTCTTTCATTTCAATTTGTTTGCCATGGGTTTTTCTGTCATCTGACTTCATGATTCTGTCTGCCCGATTGGAATCTTCGAATTCCTTTTACACAGGTTAAAGTTAAGGCAACTATATCAAAATGCAAAATTACAAAGTTTGGATAAATGTGAAAAAATTTGGGCATGCTATATGTACATTTCAAGGACTAACCTCTAATCAGTAGCATAGTATGAACATTAGTTCGAGATTGTTATGCTGTTATTCATGGACAACAATAATTTGAAATTATCAGAAGTCTTATGAATTCATATGTTTGACAATGCAGTTTAATTATTTCATTCATTCAAAGAGTGATTAGGGAACAGCCTTTTAACATGCAATCATTCTGAGTCAAATTGTATTTATTTTTCTCAATGTGCAGCAATTCAGCAAAAATATATTTAAAAGACTAAAGCCCAACTCCACCCCTTTTGCAAGTCTGATCTGCCCCTAATAGAAAAAAGGGGGATATGGTTGTTTTACGTGTGAATATACCGTTTAGTTGGATACAGATGAAAGAAACTATTTTGCTTTTTAATAACTTTTATAAATTTTTTGGGTTGTTCTCCTCTATCATCTGTTCACTTTTGAGGAAAGATCACACCCATTTTAAAGAAAATATCATTTGCATCTTTTAATAGAATTATCCCTTTTTTACATTTTTAATTCTGTCCTAGTTAAAGTATGTTTCACTGAGCTGAGTCTTTCACATTTTATTAAATTTAGAAAAACCACTTGGAGGAATCTCCATAATTGTTACAAAACGCAACAGAGGAAAAGTTTCGGTAACTTTTGTTATTTCGAAGTTTTTATATGTTTTCTTAGTTTTTCTCCAGTCATATGGAATATTAAGAAATTTCGTGGTTTTCTTTTATAACAACTATTGTTCGCAGGATTTGTGAATTTTAGAAAATGTAAAATATTTTGATATATATTATATCTATTGACATATATTTATGCTTAATGTGAGGAAAAATAAGCTTGGCGAATTGCAAGAAGTTATAGGTCATCAGAACTTTAATTTTCACAAAAATCAGCAATTTTTACATGATCACAAGACAAACAACGACACCTGTGACACTTCGAATACCAAATTCTATTGACGGTAAGATAGTTAAATCTCATTCTAAATTTCCTTTTATGACTTTGTGTTTGCTTTACAAATAATAGACAAAACAGGAGAGACTCAGTTCATTGAAACGTACTTTTAAAGAAATTGTTTATCTTTATTCCCTTCATCAAGCCTACTTGATCCCCTTAAAGTCATTGAGAAACGTGCAGATAATTCAAAACTTCTCTGTGCAACTTTAATCATACGTAGGCCACTTGCAACGGCAAATTTGCACTTCAAATCGGCAGCTTTATCAATGAAAACTGGCTCTTCTCTTACAAATAGTACCTAAGTCTCTGTTTAATATGGTACGTTCCATTAAATTCTGTTTCCGCGTTTTAGCAACACCATTCGTGTGAATCACCTACTTTTTTCCTTTGTAAATTATATATAAAAAGCATTATTTTCGGATGTCATATCTGTGCTTTAATGGACGGTGATCCCTATTTTTCCATGTAGTAGTCAAATGCCAGGTATTCTGAGATTTTATTCAATAGTACATCAATGCTATTTCTCGACCTTTCTCCACCTTGATGGTTTATGCGACATTTTATAAAACTTTTCTTAAATAGGTAAAATCTTCACATTAACATGTCTGTACACTATCATAAATGATGATAACCCATAACATAGCTGAAAACCAGAAAGAATAGCAGACCTGATGCATTCAACTTTAAATGGCTTCGTTGGTATTTGAAATATTTCTCATTACAACTACAGACAAAACGACAGTTACAACAAATATGACAGTCAGTGCTCATTCTGTTTGTCAAAAGCCATGCCTTAACAATGTAGTGTCCTCGGGTTGATTTATTTGCATTTCTGTGACCTGTTTGTCTGTTTCAGTATGTCTTTGTATGTAATAAAATAGTTACCACACAGAACTGCTACATCCTACAGACCACCAGAGTCCTGAGGTTTTGGAGGTGTCTGCTTTCCCAATGGATTTAAATAAAAAAAATAGAAAAAACAAAATCCACATCTTTTCTTGGTTTACAAAACCTACATGGAGTACGAAGCAGACACTTGTTCATTTTAGTTTTGTGTGTGTAATCTGTGTTTTTACTGGTCTTGTTTTTAAGATTTCATACTGTCTTTATTGCAGAAAAGTGATTTTACGTATTGGTTTTGTTCTGTTCTAATAAAGGGTCAAACTTACCTTATTTTCTTCTTCGAACCATGTATCGTACAGCGCTTGTGTTTGATGCATTGAATTGTGTTCTTCACATAAGTACTCTCTTCCTGATTTAACAAAGTCATCGTGAGATATCCATCCAACTGAACAGAAAATATCTCCTTCTGCACATTTTACAGCTATTTTATAAGAAATATCAACTTTGTATTTGTTCTGCAGCTCTGTAATCTTTCCTTTAATTTCCTCTAACAACATTGTGTAATTGCCTTTTTTTAGTTTTCGCCATTCCCAAAGTTGAACGCAAACTGAATTTTTGATAAAGCGTAACACAATTCTTTGGGTTCTATTTGTATCAAAATAGAATATTCCAGTACCATGAAATAAGGCCAATGCCTTACTACTGTCATCGTCATAGATACACACAGCATATTTTCTTATAAAGTGATATAAGATGTGGTAGAAAAAAGATAATGGAAGGAAATCAAACGCAAACAAAAGCCATGGTTGTTTAGTGCACTCCTCTGAATCAGCCCCAAATATTTTAAGAAGTTTTCTATAGTCAGGTGTGTCGCCTTTAATCATGCAAGGCATATAATATGTAGACAATTCTTCTGTTATTCCTTCATTTCTTATCACTTTTGGCTTTGAAAGAATTTGAGATTGCTCCATAACATTCAGCAAATGTCCCTGGTACTTGTAAAATTCTAACTTTGGCTTTTTTTTAAAAAGTTTGGATACCAAAGTTAAGCGTAACTCACCTTTGGTTTCCAAAGCATGCCAGTCACCAGTTGCTCTAATTGTTAGATCAATTTTATCAGAAACAAGACATTTGAACGCATTAGCCAACCATTTTTGGCTTAGTATCACATATTCTTTTGCGGTTTCAAAGTACACGATGTTACCAATATTGTGTTCATACTTCAGAAAGAGGTTAACCTCAACAGGTGAAAAAGAACAGCTAGTAGCAAAGCTGTTTATATGATCCAAAGAAATGATGTTTATACCATTTTCACAAATAACTTCCAGAAGTCGTTCTAAATGAATCCATTTCAATGGAATTCTTTCTCCAAATGTTTTCATTTTTTTACCAATGTTGAAAATTTTTTCCCGCAAATTTTCCAATTCCATATTTGACGGTTCTATATTAGAAAAATAAACCAAATCTCTCAAGTGCTGAAGTTTTTTCTCGCCATGACATAAGTAAAGTAGTTGATTCTCATAAGCTTTTTTGCGATTGCTTAACTGAAAAAATATCAAAAGCGATGTATTAAACGATAGTTCTATAGAAATAAAATTAAAATTTTTGTTTAATATAATTACGATTAAATATGCTTAATTGTTTATTTTTATTAAAAGACAAATATACAAAATGGCTGATATATCGTAAATATATATATTTATAGATATAGAGGATTCCGTTCAAAATCACTTTAAGAAACGGAGGAATATTGTCGCATCTAGCGAAAAATGCCCCTCTTCTGACGAGTTGTAGATCGCTCCATATAAATAAAACTTGCATGCGCAAAAGTATGCAAATCTTGCCGCAATATTATACATAAAAATACAAAAAACAAAATGAATTTAAAACAATTGCCTCGAATACTGCCTTGAGATAGGCACATCATATATGTGGCAGGGTTGGCATGTTTTGATGGTATCAAATCTTCCCAACTTCAAGGTCAATTTAAAGACAAGATCAAAGTAAACATAAGGCATTAAAATTTATTTTAATCATACAAAAGGACAATAATCTAATAAGGGAGTACTTTAATACATATGCAAATTGAAGATATCTCTCTAAGGAGCAATGCACAATTATTTAAATGTAAGCCAGGTTGTAATCCGCTATGATAAAAGGAATTCGAAGACACCAAAGGGGCAAAGACCGTGACCAACATTAATGAACGAAAGACAAACATAGAACACACAACACTACACTGAAAACTAAAGCTGGAGTTACACGAACCCTAAAAAATTCAGGGTGAGTTCAGGTGCTCCGGGCGGGTAAGCATCTCCTGCTTCACTAGTGGCACCCGTCATTGTAGCAAAACAGAGTGAAAATGTCTTTGTCATGGAATGTTTATGTATTAGCTTATTTGTTAATGCCTCTTGTCTAACACTAAAACATAACCAATTTTATTAATCAACGATATATGTAGAGAAATTTTGGAGTACTTAAATCTTCCAGTTTCCCAACAAGCGATGTCATCAAACAGGATACATTCGAAGATTTCAAACTTAATTGTCAATAAAAGTGAGTAAAAACCAGATGCTTCTGTGTTGGTACCTGTGTAAGTTGTTGATAAGTGTGAAATCTTAGTTTCATTACAATTTCCAATGTTCTGATAACAATATCAAAATGTATGCTTTGTGTATTACTGTACTTTAGGATCATTGAAATTCACGGATTATTAGACAGTTAGGACAGTGAGAAAAAATCCCAAACCCTTTGATATCTTCGAATTCCTTTTTCGAAAAAACCAAAGGAACAAATAGAAATCATTAAATCAGAAGACAAAACAAGAAACAAAATACAAACATAGTATGCACAACACAACACTGAAAACTAAAGCTAGAGTAGCACGAACCCCACAAAACTAAGATTTGTTCAGGTGCTCCGGAAGTGTAAGCAACTCATGTTCCATTAGGTGCACCCGTTTTTTTTTAATTAATAGACAAAACTGGTGTATATTCACAACCGGCATACGAAAGAATTTGTTGTCAAGACACTGGTAAGATATCCAAGATATGTTAGTAAATGTGTTAAATTTATCGGCAGAAAAGTCTGGTGCAAATTGCAGTTGGACAGATATTTCTTGTGGGACACCACTTTTTTACTGATACTTCCCACAGAACACATATTAAGCCAAACAAATATGTGTAGCTAATGTTTAAAATTTATCAGCATTTAAAACACGAACTATTATGACAATAATAATGAGTATTAGGTTTTAAAAATGTCCAGATTTTTTCATGAATTTCATTGAAATACAAAAAATCTTGTCAAGTAGTAAGTAAAATATGTATTCCGCGTAAGTGCATAGCACTATTGATGTATAAGATAATATGAAAGACATGGTTTTAAACCTTGCTTGCAAGTGTTACCAAATTAACAGATAAGGAATTCGAAGATTCCAAAGGGGCAGACAGAAATCATTAAGTCGGAAGACAGACAAGACCATGGCCAACAAAATGAAACGAAAGACAAATATAGAGCACACAACACACGAAACTTAAAGGTAGGGCATGTTCATGCGAATTAGATATGGTAGTAAAATTTAACCTTGCAACTTACTGTCTACTGACAACTCAAATCGAGTTGTTACAATTTCATATTAACAATACGCAAATACTGTTTCTGCACTGCTTACTTTATTGTAAAATATAAGTCACATGTATATTCAGTTTTAAAAAGGAATTTCTTATTTGATTAATTCCAGGTTTGAAACGTTTAGTAAGTTTGTTATCCGGGAAAAAGAAAACAGTCTGCATCCAGTTAATTACGTGAGTTAACCGAGGAAATATTTTCCTTCAACATTTATTTAAATCAATAATTTAATTCCGCCTAGAGTTAGTGAACCCATGAAACCTTTCCCTTTACCCTACAATGACTAATACCGAATTGGAAAATGGACATTGAGTCGGGTTTCTTTAAAGAGGCGGAAACAACTTAGTTTCCAGACCACCCGAGTTCACCCCTTGGTTTTAGTAGGGTCCGCATTGTTCATATTTTTGTATTTGTTGTTAGTTTTATATGAATATATGTCATGTTCGGACATGTTTGTGTTCTCGAGATTGCCGTTTTGTCGACTTTCCCCTTCGGTTTCCTGTTGCTCCCTCTCAATTGCTCAGCTTCTTAATTGCATCATATTAATGCTGTCAACGATGATTTTTTTCATGTTGATTCTTACTGTTACGATTGTTTTTTTAAGTATTCTCCTACCTTGACGGAAGAATTTGATGATAGTAGCCAGTCTTCGGGTCAAATTCAATATTTTTATTACATAGCCATCTGTTATCTTGCAAAAATTTATTTTTGATATCGCTTTTGATATTTGTAGTATTTTAACTAAGAACATTTTTATAATTTTTATAATTGGATCGTAATAGTATAAATGTCTTACATAATGTCCACGGCGAATTAATAGTACAACCATTTAACCTTTCCAGAAGACAGTTAGTACTTTGAAAGAAGAATTTATTTCAACGTTTTCCTATTTGTGCCATTTACAAGATATTTTTGCAGATAATGTCCGTATATCTCAGCAAAATTTCATAAATATATTAGACCCCCTTCTTGTGCAACAGAGATACAACTATTTGATAGTTATAAAATTATTACCCTCACATCAGTGATTTAGATAATTTATCGTTTTAAAAAGTATAAAAAATGATGTTTAACATTTCTAGTTAAGATTAGGCAATGCCCAATAGGATTCCTCGTTAACTGAGTTTTCTTCAAGAGATATGAAATTAATGATTAACGAAAAATATTTTGATCATCAATTTAAAAAATTCTAACAATGAGTAAGAACTGCCAAGATTTTCAATTCCTCTCATTATAATTAGTATTGGTAAAATGTGTTATTAAAAAATACAGCCTCAAGTTTGTTACAGAACAGCCAGCGGCGTTTGTACATACGATTTAAGAAGAATATATAGTTTATTAGAAATACAAAAATAACGACTTATTTTTACTATAAAAATGCAAAACTTACGCCAAAAAATCATATAAAAATACCAAATATCATGCAATGTTTTTTTTTTTCAATTCCATTATGAGATTCGTCAGAGAAGGTAACAAAATGGTCACGTAAACAAAACTAACTTTTACCGTTACAGCGAAATATGCGCTTTTGATCCGGGTGAATTAGTCATATATGTTAAGTTTTTGTAGCAGCGCTACTTTGCGGGGAAATTAGCTCACAGTATAACTGAGTAAGAAAACGATGTAAAGTTCATAAATGTT
>JAULBM010004250.1:0-11908 GCA_032357055.1 Geukensia granosissima | reverse complement strand
ATTAGGACTTCATTAAACAACAATGTGTATGAAAGGCAATTATATGATAAAGTCAGAGCAGATTTGATGTTCACTGATCACTACGTAGTGTAAACCATAGTAAATTGTACACACCTGCATATTATGATCCAAATATTTTCATTTAATTCTTACAAACACTAATTGAGGAGTTAGTTTTGAATGTTGCCAAGCATTAAGTCAAAATTTCAAGGTTCAATGAGTTATAACACTTTGAAATCACATATGATCAAAACATGCTTTTAAAGTATGTTACGCCAACATGATCTGTAACTGTAATTGTACAAAAATTGGATAAAGCATACAGGAGTAATGCAGGATGAATGGAACTGCTGATTCCAATATATTTTTTGTTTGAAGGGTACAATATGTTACACAAACCTCTTCAGTCTGTTGTACAAATTTATCAAATTCCTCTTTGTTCCTACAATAAAATCCTATTGTACAACTTGGATCCATCTTTGACAAGGAGATTTTTCTAGGTGATAGGCAATGGAATGTCTGAAATAGAAATAAAAAAAATTTTGTTTTTCTTGCCATAATTTAGATTAAAAATAAAAGTGTCTTCAGACTGTTGCCCGAAAAATTTTCATTTTGCCAAAAAAGAACCTGCATTGTGAGTGCAATTCGGGTTCAATTTTATTCAAATAATATAATTAAGTTATTTATTTATTGAAGGGCTTTAAAGATAACAAGACTTCAACTGAATGAAAATTTCAGTCCTCTTTGTCCTAACTCAGATATTTTAACAGTTCCTGGTCACAGGTACAGTAATATCTTGATAAGAACAAACCTGAATGGGGAAATTCCTTTCTTTTGTGTCTACAGCATCCTGACAATAGTGAGGGTCTAAATAAATAACCTTCTCATCTGTAAATATAAAAAATCTAAACTAAATTTCACTGCAGCTTCAAATATTTTATGCATATTCAGGACAAGAACATATTAATGAGTGATGATGAATGAAGGTATGAATGAACCCTGCTTTGTACAAAACGTACACACTGAGTTTGATCTTTAATGTGCTAGATCACGAAAGCAACAGTCTGCAGGAAGACATGCCAATTTACCCAGACATATTATTTTGACTCTGGGCCAACCATCCTTTGCTCCTACTCCTAAATGCTACATGATAAGTGGAGAAGCAGCAAACACCAATTAAAATGCTTATGGTTTGACCCAGCCAGGGATCAAACTCTTGCCCTTACACACTCCAGGGGAGCACGCTAACCATCATACCACAGAGGTGATATTTAACAGATGTAGAATTGGATGAAGGAGTTAATTGTATTAGCAATTAGCTCACATAACATGTCTTTAACGAATCATAATTATATACTCTTACTTGAAGTCCATTTATGCAAATGAAAAAAATTGTCATACATGTATACATAAGGGAAACAATTGATCTTGTTTTACAATTATTGACTTTTTAGTTACAGAACAGTGTACCTTGCCAGCCAACAAAATAGAGAGATGTCTTAGGTTTGCCCCCAATTATTCCTATACAACTATCTTGTGCCAGTAGACTCTTTATACATGGAATATAGACAGGATTAAGTTCCTCTCCCCCCAGTCTCACTGGTACTAGAATTATAGCTGCTCTCTTCCACTGACTAGATGAACTGTCCTGACTGGTTTCGGAGTCTGATGAAGCAGAAAATTTGGTAGTTGCTCTCCCTCTTACAGAACACATCTCATCAATGTCTTTCTTGTAAACTAAATTGTAGAAAAGAAGCATTTATTAATATAATCAAACTGAAATTCTTTTTAAAATCTATTGACATATTAAAGCTTCAATATATGCCCAAAAGTTTAAATGAATGCAAATATTCACATTTAATATTGTACATAACAAAATTTTGAGGTATATTGATCAATCCATTGCATGGTCTAGCTTAATAGCTCAAATTTTAAATGTTCAAATATTTCGATTGTACAAAATAAGATTATCATTGGCTAAAGATGTGAGATACTCTACTTGACTCATTTTTTTACATGGTTCATTTCCAGTATGAAACACTTGGTTATATCTAAAAGACAATAAACCTGTTATATTTTGACGAATGAAATTATTCCTGGATATATTGCCAAATTGTATTTTTATGATGACTTTCAGCATCTTTTCTTCTTTTTTTTTGACACAGTCTAGTTGCAATGTATTGTATTTTTTTTCTAATAAAAAAGTTTCCCTAAATCTAACAATACAAAAATGGTGATATTCTGAGAGCTTTCTGAATTATACACTTATATAAGCAGACTTATCTTTGTAAATATCTATGAATTATCATTATTGGCAACAGTGTTCTTTGGAATGTGAAAATGATAAATTTTGTGGTTTTATAATCGAAAACTTGATATTTGATATTCTCAAATCCATATCCATCAATAATATAATCCACAAAAACAGTTAAGTTCTAACTAAAAGTAGATCTTAGTAACCATAAAAACTCAAATTTTTCACAGGATTAACTCGGCTCAGAGCTTTACTTTGAATCATTTAGCCTCTAAATATTTGTATTAACTTTTATTACATATAGCAAAAACTGAGAGAATCAAATCAAAAAAGACATCTTTTCCTGTTGGCTTGGTCTGACCAATCATCTTATCTACAAACAAACCTGTACAATCTTGGGCTACATAAACACCAATATCTGCTAACAATGGCTGGGTCTCATAAGCTCTAATCATTGCATCCCTGCAAAATAAATAAAAACATCCTTGTTATAAACTATTTATAAACGTGAATTTCAACAAGTAGACTCATATTGGTATACTTAATATATTGTTTCACATAATCTGAATTCTGGGATTTTTTAAAACAAGTATGATTATGATACACTTACATCCATTTAATATTTCAAAAAACAAATTAACTCAAATTAAGCATAATGACTACTTGAAATTTATCCTTAACCGATCACATTTGTTAAGCTAATGTTATAATTGTAATAAGATAAAATACAAAAATGTCCATATTATATCAAAACAAGTAATAATATCATAGCAGTGGTAAAAAAAATCTGTGTTATTTTCATCAAAAGTATTTACATTCTTATAATGCAAAATTTCAACAAATAAAAGTCAAATAATATTTTCTAACCAAAATGAGGGGTAGGTATGGTAAGACCTATATTTGGCCCAAATTTTAGATTTTATGACATGGCAATAAGTGGTTTTGAAAATGCTGTTTGGTATCTGTCTTCAATCATTTCCTAACATATATTTATATCATTGTTATAATTTTGACAAACAGCCACCACATTTGAATATTTTCAAAATGAATGTTACATTTTCTGTAAACATTAAATGTTTTGTTAAAAATGGATATGAGTTCACAAGACCATCACGAGGATATTTTGACTTAACTTGATAAATCTTTAACTGTACAAAGTTTGGTTCTAATGTTTTTATGCATCTACATCAAAATTGACAAAATTGTATCAAATCAAATTATTCTTAGTTTTTTTTCCACATATGAAGCAATTTGAAGCAATGTGACTATAGTAAAAGATTTTCTTTTCATTGCCATTTTTAAATACAAATGATATAGAATACTAGTAACATACTAGTAACAGATATTAGCCACTTTTCACTTTTAGCCAAATTCATGGTTCCAAAAACATGAATTCTGATTATGTCAATATTCAGAGGGGTTTTCAGACAATATTTCAAATTTAAAAGGCAAATCCCTCCATTACAGAATAAGAGATTCTGAATCAAAATTTGCCATTCTTAAAATATTGATAATAATGTTTTCCTATCACAATAGTTGTACCTCAAACTTCTCAGTGCTTGGGTGGCCAAGTGGTCTAAGAAGTTGATTTAAACTTACCTGTACAGCTCACTATACGGCGTAAATTCTTGTCTGACTTTGTACCAAACAAAAACGGGTTGAGTTAAACGCGCATCGCACGTGATAAGGTCTGTCAGTTACCTGCCCAAGGTTGGAGGTTCTCTGTGGGTACTCCGGCTTCATCCACCAGTAAAACTGACCATTGTGATATGACTGAAATATTGTTGAAAGTGGCATTCCCAAACAAACAAATCAAACTTCTCACCAAGGCAACATAATTATTTTATATCAGCATTGTCGCTTGATTATAGAACTATCAAGACAGGAAAATCAGAGAAAAATACACATCAGTGATAAATAAATTAAATCTTCTGAAAAATAAGATGTTCATAATTTTACCTTAGAATGTAGGCAACAGATGATGGGCCATACCATTCTCCAGGCAATTTACCATGGGACTTGCCTGTCTCTACCAGCAGATGTATAGAGAATGGTGAATTATCACTGGGAAAATCACCAAACCATTTAATAATCTGTCTTCTGTATATGTCATGTTCTCTTGATTGCTCTCTGAACACATTCCAATCTACATTGTAAACAATTACAAATATTAAACTGCTTAACATTTTCATATCATTTAAAATTTAAAGATAAGATTTAATGATCAATAATTCTTATATGATTTGCGTGTACGGAAATGCACTGACATGATTGGTTGAATTGACTTCTGGTAGCATTTTTTGATTTCGTTTATTTTTCGATAGACGATGTTGAACGAACTATGTTTGACTTCACCTTGTAAATTCTACGCCGTGACAATCAAATGCAACAAACACATTTAAAGGGAATAAATTTGAATAAAATTTAATTACTAATTATCAAATTTAAAGAATTATAAGGATTAAACGCCATTTTATAGGAATTTATTTTAGTATAAACTGGACCAAGTCACTCACAAACATATCATAAAAGTCCTTTGGACTTTTATTTTGTTTGTGAGTGAATTGGTTCCGTTTATACAAAAATAAATTCCTTTAAAATGGCGATTAATCCTATAGTGTCCCAGCAAAATTTTATTGTATCTGTTTTATTCAAAATATTGGAATTTCCACATACATTTTAGAGTTACTTTACATAAACTGAGATTGTACCATAAATACGTGTAATATTGCACTTTTCCAGAGTATAATAAATACTTGGTCCCCTGTTTGAGAAATTTTTAATAAGCAGCCAAGCCCTGCCAAGAAAATTACTGTTTTGTCAAAAGTCTCCCCTCACTGTCTATTTCAGAATTCAGAAGAAAGGTCAAGTAGTATTTAAAATGACTTAAATTTCGCACTTATTTAGAGATAAATTGTTCCCTTTTATTTGATAGCTGATTACAACATAAAAGAATAAAGAATTCAGGTTTATAAATCTTGCACTATAGTTATAAAAATAGGAGATGTGGCAAGATTGTCCACGAGACAGCCACCCTCCAAGTGACAGTAGAAACTTCTACATATCTCATTAAGGCCTTCAACAATGAACCAGAGTCCTTACCATAACGGAAGCTTTAAAAGGCCCCTAAATACAAATTGTGAAACTATACAAAAAACACGACAATCTACCTAATCTAAAGAAAATGGTGGACATATAACAATAAATGACTAATAGAACAATGACAACCACTGGGCTACAGGTTCCTGGCTAAGGACAGGCACATTACTATGTGGCAGGGTTTAATCGGTTCGTGAGCACTCAACCCTTTCTTATATTTTGTCAATCAGGGACACGTCTGTAATTTTGGGGGCATTCCATGAATATATCTTTGGATATCCACGTACACTTTCATTAAATATGCAGGCTGCAGTGGTGTTACCTGCCTTGACACAATTGTTAACCATGGAAAATTATAAAGGTGAATTCGGAACCGGTTAGCAGTTGACTGAGTTGAAGAGCTTTTCAAAGTCAACACATGCATTAGTTTCTGAATTTACAGTAAAGCTGTACCGGTATACTGTAAGCTTTGTTAAGTTATGACTGAATTTTGTTTACCTCTTCCTAGAAAATGAGTCATAAATGCCCTTGCTAGCATCATCTGACCACTTCTTAACATACACCCCCAACCACAGTCTGAAGTCATCTTAGTCCCTGGAATCTGTGGAAAGTCTTGTCGATATGTAAACCAAATCTGACTAGCAAAGTCTTGTTTAAACATCTCTACATTTGGAGGTCTCCTCTTCCTTTCACCTGGTTTTGCTTCTTCATCTGTAAAAACAACAATTAAATTATATTTTAACTGCAGAATCATGACATAAGTATTGGTCAATGAAGTTTTTCCTTATGTATTTCATATTAAACCACAATTTTCCAACAAAATATTATCAAAACATTTTTACAAGTGATGCTTAAAAGGAAAATATTGGGATTTTAAATCATGTTTCAAGATTTTCCCAATTGATATTTCTACTTAAATAGGATTTCGAAATTTCTTATTAAATGAAATATAGAAAAAACAGAAGTGACACAATGTTTCTGTATATTCAAATATTTATCAGCTTTATTATTGTTTGTTTTTCTAATATAATGTAAATGAGTGTGAGGAGAGTTATAGTTTTAAAATGTATATCATTTCTGTTTTTTTTTTTTTTTTTTGCTTTTATCATCCCACCTACATTGTAATCGTATAAAATTAAATTACTCCTTATTTTAATGTCTTTTAATGTGATACACTCAAAACCCATGGTTGTGTATACCGGTAATTTTAGACAAAATTGTCCCTGAAGAGAGGACCACTGATATAAAAAGCAAAAAAATCCATAAACTCTTCATTTGTTGATATTCATCATATCACCAGTTAAATTTCTTATACATGTAAAACATTAAAAAAAATCCTATAATTTAATTTTTCCTGCCTTTCTTGTCATAGCTGACATTTTCATTCTGACTACTTACAATGGTAAAACAACATTGGAAATCATTTACCAGACTGCTGACGGAGAGTTACACTTCCAAATATGTATACACCATACTGTGGTTTCAATATTAACCATTATTTAAATGAAGTACCAAGGATCAAGGTCTAAAAATATTAGAAGAGTTAGTTTACAGGAATAAAATTGTGCAGAAACCCACCTGCCTACAGCAGACAACACTGATGACAGCAATATTCAAATGTACAGTACCATAATATGACAATAATTTTTTAGGTATTATAAAAACTTAATTTTACACTCTTTAGTCCTTGGTGACTTGGTCTGTAAATGTGGCAGTGTATCAAATTTAACACCTAAATATTTATGCATACTTACCTGACGTTCATATATGATAACAATCACACTTACCTGAGGGTCGTATATGATAACAGGTACCCAATAGGAAAATTGGACTATCACATTTAAAGTTGGTTTTCGTCTTAAGAGTCCAACCTTGAATAGAAAACAAAATCAGTACCATATAATTCTATAAAATCACCAAATTATTATTTTTCATGTGATTAATGAAACCATATAAATTATAACACGATTTTAGACTTATAAGAATTTACTGTTTATTTAAACAAAAAACACTGATTTATCTTTGCATAAGTATTGACCTTCCCCATTAATACTGTAAATGTATTGTTTTGGTTTGTTTTTTTTTTTTGTTTTTTTTTTGGTGTTTAACTAACATTGAATGAATGTTAATAGATAAGAACATGTATAGTATATACATTGTACATATAATTATTGGTAAAAAAAAATTAATCCTTGTATTTTTTATTTCCTACAGGGAAAATCACAAATAATTTGTTCAAGATATTAAATCAAAAATTAATCATAATTGCAGAATTCTTATGGGTAACTGTCTAACTGAAAATCAGTTTATTTTGTAATGTTAACCAGAGCGCATTCTTTTTTAATTATTAGTCTTTCATAAATTTGTGTAATTGTCAGCCTTCCACATCATACATTGTATCATCTGTTGCAATCTAGACTGTTAAGCATGAAGCCTCTTCATGGTACAACTGGACTAATATTGTTCAATATGTCCAATTCCAGTTTCGTATTTTCTAACTTAAGTGGTTTAAAACCACAATCTTCTTGGTCAAGATGAAAATTTTGTTGTATCTCTATGTGAATTTATGGATTCAAACTATGAAGTGAGGAAGAACTTAATATGGCAAAAATTGTTTGCCTCCCTTTGTCCAGCTTGTTCTCACTCTTAATATTAGGTATGCTTATTATGCATGTGTGAATGTAGCAAATATTTCATTGTCCTCGTAGTTTTATGTACGTTCTCTAATCATGATTTAATTTGTAACTGATATGCTCCTCTGGGCCCTCTGATTGGAAATAAACATTATTATTATTATTATTATAGTAATATCTGTATACCTACAAAGAGTTTCTAAATGTTTAAATGCAAAAGAGATTATGTCACAGGAATAAAAAAATACCTGAATACAGGTAAGTTATGGCTTGTTGCAGGATCATTATGTGTAAGCTATTTTTGCTTGCGCCTATCTCATAATAAAATCATGATCCTTCTTTGTCTTTTTATCATGTTTGGGGTTTGCAACTACATGTATGAGCTATTCAACCTTTTTCATCAAAGCCAAGCCATGAACAAATTACATGTAAAAGCATATATGTACACGTATGTGAAGAATTTTATCTCTTCAAGCCTTTTGCCAACAACTCTATTACAAAATGTATTTTAATCATGTTGTTAAATAAACATTAATTCTTTTTTTATGCAAGATGTTATAAAGTAGTTTGTAGATTGGAATATTATGATCAGATTTAGCGGTAAGTTGGTATGCTGGAGGGCAAGTTGAATTTGACTTCACTTGTAAATTGTCAATTTTTGTTATGAACCAAAATATCATGTATTCTTCATAGGCCGTAGAAAGGACACTTAGTAATCTATATATAAATGTATGTACCATATTTCATGTTGTTCCAAACTGACATTATCTTATTTTTTACTTTCTCTGTCTGATCAACATCTTCTGTTGACAATAAGCTACTGTTCATGTCCAAATCTGGGGGAAGAGAACGTGGTTGTGAAATTGTCTGCTCAGAATCTCCACCATTCCATGTATTTATATCTGTACTGGACTGTTTATTCAATCCCTGATAAGATTTACTTTTAATTTTTGATGATTGTCCATATGCCTTTAGAATATCATTTTGAAAACTATAACTTTTATTTCCACTTTCCAGAGGTAATTGAAGTGATGAAAAATCCAATGAATTAAACTGGTCAAAATCATAGTCATATGAATTTGAAGACCTGTCATGCCGTGATGAGGTTGATGGTAAAATATCTGTAGTGTTTTCAGAGGAAGTTTGTCCAGATTCTTGATCAGAATCTAAGGTCCATTTTGGTGAATCAGTCCTGCTAATATCCATTACGTTTCTAGGATTTAAAACTACAGGTTGCTTACTTTTACCAATCACATTCTTTTGATTGTTTAAATGCTTTTCCCCATGACCTTTTTTGTGCGAGTGTTTCTTGTATGGTCGTGTATCGGCTTGTTTATGTTTCTGTGACAGTTTTTCATCTTCAATGATACCACTAATTGCTTCACTCCATGAGTCTAAAGACGTTACGTCAGCCGAAATTCTTTTATCTTGCTTTGAATTATAAACGGTGTGGCTTTTAGCAGAAGAGTGTGCCATGATTACAACTTTTTATAGATCAACTGTCAAATAGCTTGTCCGCCATCTTGAACTTTGTGTACAAACGTCACATGACAAAAAGTGAAAGAGCTAAATTCATAAGTTCAATCCCGTAAATGGCTAAAATCAAAGCACTGAAATACTGTTTTTCATATTTTATGTAATCATAACTATTTCGACCATTCTCGCTCACTCCAGTAAGCAAAGCGGAAATAGCCGAGTATTACGATTGATATTTGTGGTGATACACCTTGCAAAACGTATACTTTGTTTGTGATATGGGCAACTGACATCCAGTTCGTCTACTATTTGACCATTCTTAGTTAGACATGGGCTACTCCTTTTTCGTTTATGCTAAAGAAAAAATCATGACTGATAGTATTCCTATTTAGTGTATTCAGATAAAACTGTGGCAAGCTGATGTCAGATTGTCAGGTCATAACCTGTCAAGATAATTGAACATATTGTTAAGCTATGATAACCCGAAATAAGGCCAGCAAGTATACTGTTAAATCGAAACTGGTTGTAACTAGAAACTCAGAAGGCCGAGCCTGTATTGCTCACCTGAGAAGAAATAGAATAATAAATTGTCCTTACACCTGTCAGTTGCATCTTGGGGAAAAATATCCAAGAGGACCCGGCCAAAAAGATGTTTCAAGTAGTAACATTTGTTGTAAAGTCTGGGGAAAATTTGTAATGTTTTTGCAAACTTTACAGATACATTGTATATAAATGCTTCCAATGAATTATGTCTTTGGCAGAGTTGTTTCAGCTTTCAAAATTTTTGTAAAAACTGACCAATCAGAAACAGTATCAGACATTTTTCTTTGAAACAATAATTGAAACAATAATTAATCGTAGCTGACATGTTTGTAGTATGACCGGGATGAAATAAGCAATCTTTATATATAAAGTATCTTATAGAAGCTGGTGTCAATTTGATATCATATTGGTGGGATGCTGACAGGAAAAAATGCATTTGCACAAGAAGTTACAAAATAGTAGGACACCCAGTACACAAAAACTAAACTGTGATGTTATATACAAACTGTAAAGTGAACCAGAGTCATTTAAGCATGGAATGAACGAAAAGTTGACCTCTTGAGGATGGGAAATTGATATATTCCAAAAGATAAATTCACACAAGCTACATGATGTTAGGCCATATTGTATCTGAGAAAATGAGTCAAATGTAAAAATTAACCAAAGTTAATGATATCTGAAATGTACATTTGTTGGCCAATGTGCCCTAATTTGGGGAAAGTGCTTTCAGTTCCCAAGACACATCTGCTCGGCAGGACACACTTTCATATACCATGTTTGTTGACGGATCGGGACGACATGAGCAATCTTTATAAAGTACCTTATATAAAGCCTTCCTGTAAAGTATGGGTCGATTTGGCCAAGCCAACTCCAAGAGGAGTTAAAGAAAATGTGAAAAGTTAACGACAAACGGACGACGGTCACCAAGTTATGACAAAAGCTTTTGGCCAGGTGAGCTAAAAAAGTAGTTTTATCCATAGCTCCTGCTTTGGTGGGCTTGATTTGGTATCAGTTTCCAAAGCGCTGAATTAAAAAACAAAAACATCTGAACGAAGGTGGTTCAACCATAGACATATGTATTGTATATTATATGTCTCGATCTGGATCAACTTGTCATAATCCCCGACAGAACATGCAAGATCATGTATAATGCCATTTGAACTGGGCTGGCAAACTCAGTTACTCAGCACAATCCATATTCTTGCACCTAAACTGTCCTGCAAATTGGCTTGATGAATATAAAAATTGGAGATATGGCATGATTTTCCATGAGACTGCCATCCACCAAATGAACACCGTGAGGATATATGGGCAGTCTCTTCAAGCACGATATATATTAGATCGCATGTTCGTGATATTGCTCATATTTAAACGGAAAGAATACATTTTATTAGATTCGAATTTTCACGACCAAAAGCGGAATATTGTTTCCTTGTGTGCGATATGAATGTAAATAGAGACCGGGTGTGCGTGTGGTCTAAAAAGAGATATTCGCGAAGATTCCACATGTTTTTCACCTATATCGACCCAGTGTCCACATCTGTTTTAAAATAAGGGGAAACTCAAGCTTTTGAATTTATATTCCAAAATAAGAAAAAAAGGAAAAAAACACATTACAAAAAGTGGTTGAGCAGACTTAATTATCTTGCATCCATTTCTAGGACTACAAATGTTAATTCTTTTGGGCATTTTTGGCCCTTAGCCATAAAAGCCACAGGCGCGGGACGCGATTTTACACACTTAAACATTAGTGTTTAGGTATATATACGTACAAAAATTTCGCACACCGCCTGTTATGGAACGCCGTAACTGCCTTATGGTACTTCCTTCTTTATCATGATGAGGTTTTTCTTTATTATGTTGAGGTTTTTCTCTATTATGTTGAGCTTTTTCTCTATTATGA